>VSMD01074821.1:0-81804 GCA_008750895.1 Mirza zaza
TTCTACAAAAAAAAAAAAAGAAAAATTAGCCAGGCTTTGTGGCGTGTACCCATAGTCCCAGCTACTCGGGAGGCTGAGGCAGGAGGATCGCTTGAGCCCAGGAGTTTGAGCTTGCAGTGAGCTATGATGACGCCACAGCACTCTAGCCTGGGCAACAGAGTGAGACTGTGTATAAAAAGAAAAAAGAAAAGACAATTGGCCCAGCACTTGGCTTTACTCCATATCGTCGCTTTCTGCTGCCTTGCTTTGCATTTGCCCACCGGCTTGCAGTTCTGAGTCAAGTACTCGTCTATACCCCACAGCAAAACCTGACTGCATTGAGGCTGGAAGGTTTATCAGGGGTCCTCAAACTTTTTAAACAGGGGGCCAGTCCACCGTCCCTCAGAGCGTTGGAGAGTGCGCACTGTGGGCCCGGGACGAGCCGGCTGCTGAGCAGGACAGGTAGCGGCGGCAAAGACACCCAGAGGACCAGATAAATGTGCTAGGCGGCCCATAGTTTGAGGACACCTGGACTGTAGATGCTCTGTGATCTATTAAAACTTGCTGCAGTGTGTCTGAGAGTGTGATCACCACTTCACTGTGATTTACAGAAACTTTCTCGTGTGAGACATAATAATCAAGCACATAATAATTCTACTCGAGTAATTTAAACACTCGATCTGTTCCCTTGAATTTCTCCTGCAACATACTAAGGGTGTGTGCCACTCCAGCTAGTCTACATGTTTCACTTCCAGTCTCTGGGGTCACGGGTTCCCTTATCCGCGTGGAGCTTACGTTTGGGTAGAAATCTTACATGTTTCAACGAATCGTGCTTATTTTGGATGTCGACACGATGCAGGTGCGTGAAGATTTAGAGGGAGGATTTGAGTCTGAAATAGAAATGCTCTGGTTTCCAATGTGGTAGGCCAGGGAGACTCATATTTTTTTTTTTTTTAACAACCAAATGGGATAGTAATATATTTGGACATATGGAATTCGCATTACGCCTAATTTTCTTCGACATTCTTGGCAGGAAAGCCATAGCAAGAGAAATGGCTTTCTTTCCCCCCGTGGTTTTGCTTAAGCCATGGAGAGTCACCAAGCGACGTTTGGTTCTCACATGGGTCCTCTCTGCTCGAGCCGAAGCCACAAGGCCACAAGTTAGCAATAGGAGCGTCTTAGGACAGTTGAAACTGTTCAAATGCAGACGCATGACCCGTAACAGACTTTGCCATGCTTAGAAAGTACCTAGAGGGAAACACGGTCTTATGATAATTTTATAGGAGGATCCAAACACATTCAATGACAATGCCACGTGTAGAGACGGAGGAGGACCCAGATCTCTGTTTCAGCTCCCGAAGGGCTTCAGAGCCAAAATGGAGCACAGAGGTGACCGAAGGCAGTCTTTGTCAAAGCGTGACATGTTTTTGCCCGTGTGCTGGCACCAGCTGCCGTTCTGAGCACTTTACATCTATGGACTCATCGAAAGTCTCATGCTAACGCTCTCGGTAGACGCTCCCATTGTCCCTATTCTGCAGATGAGGAAACTGAGGCATGGAGCTATGAATAGCAGAACTGGGGTTTGGATGCCGGCTGTCTGGCTCCATGACCTGTGCTCCCAGCGACTACACTTGCCTGTTGGTTTCGCGTGTGATATATTTAATTACTGTGCAATAGTATATCAGCATATATTAAAACCAAAAAGATTACTAGCTGTTATGACTTCAGATAAGTGCAAGGCATACATAACAGGGCTCCGATAATCTGTGTGGCCCGGGCATGGTGCCCAGAGGTGACCATGAACGTGTGAGTCCTCCAGTGCTGGGACCTTCTATAAGAACACATTGGAGGAATGGGTCGTATAATAGCATATGCTATTAAATTAAAGCCAATGCACCTACGTCAAATTACAGATTTGTTTTAAATTTACACAGATACACTGGATATCTGCGTGTATAACTTTATTCCTTTCAAGTCTATCGCAGGGATATTTTTCCACCCAGATGGCAAACATTTTAAAGGCCACGTAAGAAAGATTAAGTTTGGGAAACACTGATTCTAGTCCAAATCCTCTATTTTACAAAGTAAAATAGTAGCTAAACACTACTAAAAGCGTTAACAATGGTTAATGCTTTCTTGAACCCTTCCTGTGTACCTAGGCTCTAGGTAGTGTTATGAGGCTCGAGATATTACTAGTTAAATATAATCACAACTTCCAAATTAAATAGCTACTACTTTATTATTGTTATTATCCCCATTTTACAGATGAGGAAATTGAGGCTTAGACGTAATACGTAATTTGCCCTGAAGTCTAAGAGCTGGGAAGGGGTGGGGCAGAGACTTGAACCCCCCTCTGTCTAATTCCTGAGCCCAAAACGTCAAACGCACAACTCTATTTTCGAATCATGTGACTCGCCAGCAGTTAACTGCAAAGCAAGTCCCCATCTATATTTCTTCCAGTGCCATGCAATGTCCCGCTGAGATTAGCTACCATGAAGTACAACGTCAGAAGGAGAAGGCAGATGACATTCATGCTGAAGTTTACTCTCCCTTCCAAAAAAAAAAACTATTCGAAAAGTTTCAAAGTAAACGAAATTCAAAGCAGAGAGCCGTTAAACCTGTCTGCCGCAGTAGTAAACGTTCTTCATTTTAACGTGATGAAATAATGCCATTGGAATACAAAAATCAAAGCCTAATGGCACGCTCACAAACATTCTGTAATGCCGTGGTAATGTTATCATAACAGTATGATGCAACTTGTTAGAGGTGAGCCAGAGATAATTCAACTTCTCTAAGAATTCTTCCTCTCGACCTCCTCCTCCTCCACCCTCCCATTTTGTTTCGTATTTTTAAATTGCACGAGACTCTGATTTTACTCCGGGAACAAACGATAGCCTTTAGGTAAGCCTTTCATCAGAAAGAGAATCCCAAGGTTTTCTTTGTGAACAGCGCATCGATTAACTGCCACCCTTTGGCGATGATAAAAATGAAGGCAGGCTGGCCGGGCGCGGTGGCTCACGCCTGTCATCCCAGCACTCTGGGAGGCCGAGGCGGGAGGATCGCTCAAGGTCAGGAGTTCGAGACCAGCCTGAGCAAGAGCGAGACCCCGTCTCTACTAAAAATAGAAAGAAAGTAATTGGCCAACTAAATATATATATAGAAAAAAATTAGCCGGGCGCAGTGGCGCGTGCCTGTAGTCCCAGCTACTCGGGAGGCTGAGGCAGGAGGATCGCTTGAGCCCAGGAGTTTGAGGTTGCTGTGAGCGAGGCTGACGCCACGGCACTCACTCCAGCCTGGGCAACAGAGTGAGACTCTGTTTCAAAAAAATAATAATAATAATAATGAAGCCAGGTTAATAGCGCTGTGCTCTTATTTTCTGTCGACGACAGCGGCTGCACGGAAAATGCCAGCGGTTTATTTGGAGGCCGCACAGCCCGGTGCTCTGCTAAAAAAGCGGAACCTAACGCGGCTAAGGCTCTCGTGTAAATACGAGAAAAATCCCTCTATGGAGGGCATGATCATCGTTTCCCAAGTTTTCTCTCAACGCAGTTGTATTAGCTGAGTGTTACTATCGCCGTCTTATAGACTTGGGGAAACTGAGGCTGGGAGGCGTTAAGCTTTGTCCCCGAGGCCGCACAGCCAGCGGGGACTCGAACCCAGATGAGCCCGCACGTGCCTGCCTGTAAGCGCACGCTCTCCTCCTCATCACTCCAGTCGCCGGCCCCCTCTGCGAGCGATTAAAGAACCGGATTAATTACTGATAAGGCGGCCGGCAGCCTGCGGCACCAGTCTCACCCGGATTGGTCGTGTCGCCTCTGAGTGGCTCGGATTTGCTCTTCCTTGGAGGAACGGCCTGGCCCACCGGCCAACGGGTGCGTGGCAGCCTGGACTTGGGGCACCAATCATCACCGTTCTCGTTCAGGGCTGGTCACTCCGCCCGGCTGGTCTGTTGTCCCCACGGAAGGCATTGAACCAAAAGGCTTGTCACCTGCAGGTAGAGAGTGGAAATGTCACCGTAATACACCTTTCCGTCGTCCAGTACTGGGACGGGTCACAGCTCGAAGAAGAACTTTATTTTTTGCAGCTAGTAGAAGGAGTTTGGTGATGTCTGATCAGAAGAGGCGCTGACTCCAAGATCTAAAATTCCCAGCGTAGCATCTGAACACCAGAAGGTCACGGTCATCCCATCTCAAGGCCTTCGCTGCGATACCCTCCTCACTGAGCTTTTCAGCCTTGGCTCGTCTTTGATCCTGTCCCAGCTGAATTGTCACCTTCTCAGTCCTTCCCTTCCACGAGGCATGACCTTTCGTGTGACCTTGTACTTTCTCATCTTTGTGACGCTGATTGCTGTCTAGACACCCGGGACTTGTTTCCCTGTGACTGTCTGTCTCCATGGCTGAAATGAAAGCTCCCCAAAGGCAAGCATGGTCTCCAGTCGGCTGCAGCTTCCTCAGCACCTAGAATAGCGCCGGGCATGCAGTAGGCGGTAAATGAATACTTGCAAGTTTTAATGCATGAATCCACGGACAAAAAATATAAAATATTTTATAACCATTTTGGGGGAGGTCTGTTTTGCATTAGAAGTACCCCGAGTAAAAAGGGGAAGGAACACATATAACGGGAAGGGTTATTAATGGCTTTGTTATTGGCTAGATCTTTTCTTAGTCGCGACGAAATCCTCTTATTCCCATTAACACATTGACTGCCACGTGAGTTGTATTTAACTCACGCTCGTTTTGAGTCCCGGAGCCTCTTGAAGCAAAAGCCCGCAGCTGATTCGAGAACATCTAGCTTGTTGACGTTCTTGTCGATACAGTGAATATTGACGGTTCAATTCTAAAAACGTGGATTGTATTGCACGTAACTCACGCAACAGCAAAGAACGAAAAATAACAAATTAGAAAGGATCGTTTTGTTTTAATAAAACGTGTGCTCCCCCTGCCCTGTCTTCTCTCCCCCTGCCACTTTCCTCTCCTCCTGTTGGCTTCACCAGTCGGACCATGCCATTCCCCAGTTTCCATCACGGGCCCTTAGGATAAAGCCAGACGCCTTGCCATGACTTGGGAAGGTCGTCTGCAACCCTGCCTGTCCCTTGCTTCCTGTGCAGACTCCGGCCACTTTTCCTTCCATTTCCTAACATCCCTGGGGTCTCTCTTGCCCCTGGGCCACCGTGCATGCTCTTCCCTCTGCCTGGACCGTCTCTACCCCTGGCCGCATTCAGCTTCGAAGTAGAGGTCACTTCCTTCTGGAACCTTCTCCAACCGGGACGCCTTCTCCAGTGCCTTTCTTTATCGACTGTCGCACTCCGACTAGACTGTCATTTCCAGCTTCCTAGAGCGCCTCCTGCATCGGACTGCATTTGTCTTGCTCTCCTCTAGCTTTGGGCGCTGGGCTTGGCACTGAGTGCCTGTCACTCGGCCCTTTTTAAATAGAGAATAAAATGAAGGGACCCTTTATATGGCTTTGAAGGAAATCTCTAAATTGCCCCTTGGAGACTTTCCCCCAACTGTCCCCAGCGTCTGTCTGCTAAGCCCCCCACGCCCAGAAATCACTGTGGCCCTCTCCCCTTGTCACCTGGTTGCCAGGTGGCATTGTCACCCCCCGGGGGAGTCTCGGCTCTCAGCCCCTGCCATCCAGAGTGTAACGTGAGAAGGTCATTCCTAGGAGCGACATTGTGGGTCGTGGCAGTGCCTTTCAGCGTAGGGAAAACTCTGAAAATGGGGTGGTCTCCGCCAAGGGTCAGATTGCAGATTCGATGCCTTTATGTGTTTGGCAGCAACCCGAGAGAGACAAAAAAATACGGTAATCACGGAGGCATGCAATCCGGCCGGGAAATCGAGGCCAGATAGAATGACATGAGAAGAAACACACACGCACGATCATGCAGCCCTGCGCGCTCTTATTTGTCAAAGCCACATGAATGGGTGGCAGCTCCCAACCTCTGATTTATAAATTACAATAATTGCCTCTTTGAACTGTTCGGATATTAATTAACCTATCGCCAATGTACGCACAGTCTCCGAACCGGCCAAACATTACCTAAACGTTTCTATTCCCTTTATTCTGGAAATCCAAGAAAACCACAAAAATAGGCTCTTTGTTCTGGTGCCAGGGGTCATAAAGGAAAAGCCATCATCGTTGGTGACTTTGCAATTCTTATTCTGTGTCTTTGGCAAATTAACTCTGAGTGAAATCTCGAGTACTCTGAACTTGAACCTGGCCTCCCCCTCCACTCCCCTTTCTTTTAACCCTTTTGCACTCGCTCGCTTTTTTCTCGATTCCTTTATTCTACTCGGGATTTAAGTTTTTAAATACCCCAGAGTTTTACAAAGCACGGCAGTAGAATAAAAAACCGGAGTTTCTTTGCATACGGACTTATTGATTTGGATTTTTTTTTAATATTTCAAATTATTGATACGTCCCAAGAGCAATTTTAATCTCTGTAATTTTTCATGCTGCGAGCTGCTACCGATGCTAACCGTGTCGAGTCACACTCGACCTCCGTGTGCAAAACAATCTCCTCCCAAGCACATGGATCCAGTTCTAGCTCAGATTTCTGGCAACGAGAGCAGGGCAATTCATTATTATTATTATTTTTTTAAAATCAGTTTTAGCTTTGGGTACATAGCCCAAACCAGCCCAGATTGTGGGCACCTGGCATTTCCTTCCTAGGTAAGATGAGGGAGAAACTCAACTGGCTGAGGCCCAGATGGGCACGGGCTGTGACAAGCTTGCAGGGGTCCCGTTCTGCAAGGGTGAACTTGACCTCTATCGAAAAGACAGGCAAAAAAACCCACACAGTGTTTCAGACAGGAGTCCTAAGGCCATGGTTACAGACCAGGGGACTCTGGCAATGTCTAGGGACGTTTTTGGTTGCCATGACTTGGGGTAACGGCCATGCTACCGGCGTCTGACGGGCAGGGACTAGCGACATCGATTGCTAAACACCCTTCCGTGGACGCACAGCGCACCCCGCACCCCAGAACAAAGCATCGGCCAGTCCGAATGTCAGTGTCGCCACCGAGGTTGAGAAGCAGACCCTGGCACCCACACCCACCCTTGCCGCTCGCTCTGTCCCTGTGGGGCCTTGGGCACGTCCCTGAATCTCTTTGAAAGCCTCGGTTTTCTCTTCTGGAAAATGGAAATGGTGACAAAGCACCTGCCTCGTTAGCGTCTTGTCAAGCCTGGCAGTTGTGAGGGCTTACAAATATTTTCTATTTTTATTAATCTTTTCTTTTTTTTTTTCGAGACAGAGTCTCACTTTGTTGCCCAGGCTAGAGGGAACGCCTTGGCGTCAGCCTCGCTCACAGCAACCTCCAACTCCTGGGCTCAAGCGATCCTCCTGCCTCAGCCTCCCGGGTAGCTGGGACTACAGGCATGCGCCACCGTGCCCGGCTAATTTTTTCTATATATATTAGTTGGCCAATTAATTTCTTTCTATTTATAGTAGAGACAGGGTCTCGCTCTTGCTCAGGCTGGTCTTGAACTCCTGACCTTGAGCGACCCGCCCGCCTCGGCCTCCCAGAGTGCTGGGATGACAGGCGTGAGCCACCGCGCCCGGCCTATTTTTATTAATCTATTATTAGGATATTTTAAATGGAAATGCAAATCGCAGTGATGGGAAACTGTTGACTTGTAAATTGCAGCTCTAAAATCCAAATTTTGTTTTCTTTTTATATTAGCGTGTAATGGTAAGGTATAAAATGAATGATTCCATCTATAAAATAGAAGGATGTGCCGATAATAGACTTTTCACTGAGTATGGCTAGACAGTATTAATTTCAAAGTGTCAAAGACCCACTCTGTTTTGATGTAGAACTCCTAGGAAAGGATCAACAATTAATGTATACATTTCTCAGAATCCACATAGACCTACGGTTCCTAAATCAGAAATACAGTAATACTTGTTTTAATGCAAATATTTTTTAAAAAAAACAAACCCCAAACTAAAACAAAACCCAGATTTCCAGTGGGAAAAAACACATCACTCCAAAATGACTAAGAGAATGGAAGAAAATGGAAATATAAGTCATATTCTGATATTTTCCTGTGTGACATTATCACGTCACATCAGGTTAAGTGTGAGCATCAGCAAATAGGACTTCTGCGTAAAATCTAATATTTGTTTAAAGAAATCAGTTTGGGCTGATAACACGTTTGTACCAAAAAGTTGCCTGAAATGGTTACCTAAAATAAGAAGTGCTTCTGTACCGTATAGAATTAGTGTTTTATATCAACTCTGAAAAGTGCCATCGCAAAGAAATGTGACATGTGAAAATCGCCATCTTCCAACTCTTCCTGACTCCAGGACTCTCACTGCCTGGTGCTGGTTTTTATCGAATGGGTCAAGCAGCACGATCTTTTGGTCATTCTGCAATATTTATTAAGTGTCAGCTGTGTGTTTCCATGGAGTGTCAATTGTGGGTTGGGGATATGACCACGTCTGGGGACATGGCAATGACCAGCTCAGCCAGCTTGAAGCTTAGATTCTGCACATGATTCCCGTCACCTTGTTGAGAGGTTGCTGGTAAAAAGTACTGAGCGTGGGGCGTGCTGTTTATCAAGTAAGATGCTCAAAAATGACTAGCTATCTTATTCCAATGACTACTGGGTTATTTATTTATTTATTTATATTTTGAGACAGAATCTCACTCTGTTGCCCAGGCTAGAGTGCCGTGGCATCAGGCTAGCTCACAGCAACCTCCAACTCCTGGGCTCAAGCGATCCTCCTGCCTCAGCCTCCCCAGTAGCTGGGACTACAGGCATGCGCCACCATGCCCGGCTAATTTTTTTGTATTTTTAGTTGCCTGGCTAATTTCTTTCTATTTATACTAGAGATGGGGTCTCCCTCTTGCTCAGGCCGGTCTCGAATTCCTGAGCTCAAGCGATCCTCCCGCCTCGGCCTCCCAGAGAGCTAGGATGACAGGTGTGAGCCACCGCGCCCGGCCAAGTTTTATAGTCCAGAAATGGTCTGGTTTTGGAAAATGGAGGCTGCTTTTCTACTCCAATTAGGAATTGGGGAATTTAGAGGAATTAGGAATCAGGGGAATTTAGAAAGCGTTACACAGTAGCGGGCTGAATAAACTATATTTCTTTGCATAGTACGTATAAGCTCACCAAATGGAACCAGCTGTCACCAAAACAACCCAGGGCTGCTGCTGCTGCTGTTGTTTTTCTTTTTTTTTTTTTTTTAAACTTCTGATGGCCAACTGGATGCTTAATCCGGTAGCTGGCCCCGCTTCCCTGCATTGCATTGTTTACATATTTTCCTTAGACTCGAGGCGGTGTTGGGAAACAAAGCCTTCGGCATGCACACGTTCACAGCTGCCGGCTAGTGACAGCATCGCGGAGAAAAAACACATAAATAGCATGGTAAAAATCAAAAGAGTCCTTTTCTTTCTTTCTTTCTTTCTTTCTTTCTTTCTTTCTTTCTTTCTTTCTTTCTTTCTTTCTTTCCTTCTTTCTTTCTTTCTTTCTTTTTGTTAAAATAGTATTTACTGGTTTTCTTATTACAAAAACCATACATATTTTTTCGTGGAAAATACAAAAAAAAAGCAGAAAGAAGCATATACAAAAATTCACTTCTGGCCGGGAGCGGTGGCTCACGCCTGTCATCCTAGCACTCTGGGAGGCCGAGGCCGGTGGATTGCTCGAGGTCAGGAGTTCGAAACCAGCCTGAGCAAGAGTGAGACCCCATCTCTGCCGTAAATAGAAAGAAATTAATAGGCCAACTAATATATATATAGAAAAAGTGAGCCGGGCATGGTGGCGCATGCCTGTAGTCCCAGCTACTCGGGAGGCTGAGGCAGGAGGATCGCTTGAGACCAGGAGTCTGAGGTTGCTGTGAGCTAGGCTGACGCCACGGCACTCACTCTAGCCTGGACAACAAAGCGAGACTCTGTCTCAAAAAAAAACAAAACAAAAGAAACAAAAAAAAAAACCCCAAAATTCACCTCTAATCTCAATGCCCAGAGATAATGATTATTATTATTTTTTTGTATGTATGTATCTATAAAGTCACTGCAGCATTTTCTTGTTTTTTTTTTGAGACAGAGTCTCGCTCTGTTGCCCAGGCTAGAGTGAGTGCCGTGGCATCAGCCTAGCTCACAGCAACCTCCAACTCCTGGGCTCAAGCGATCCTCCTGCCTCAGCCTCCCGAGTAGCTGGGACTACAGGCATGGGCCACCATGCCCGGCTAATTTTTTTTTTCTATATGTTTTTAGTTGGCCAATTAATTTCTTTCTATTTTTAGTAGAGACGGGGTCTCGCTCTTGCTCAGGCTGGTCTCGAACTCCTGACCTCAAGCGATCCTCCCACCTCGGCCTCCCAGAGTGCTAGGATGACAGATATGAGCCACCTCGCTCTGCTCGCAGCATTTTCTTACTTAATACTGTATGAGAATCGCTAATTGCTATTGTACTAGAGTAAAGGTCACCATACTTTTACCATGAAGGCCAAATTGTAAGTATTTTAGGCTATATAGTCCATGAGATCTCTATCACAAATACTGGACTATGAAAACAACCTTAGATAATTTATAAATGAATGGATGTGGCCACATTTCTCCCCTGGTCTGGAGTTTTCTACTCCTATATACAAGAGCCTCATCAATTGTCATACTAGTTCTGGTGTCTGAGATTGTCTATGGATAAAAGAAAAAATAAAAACAGAGAAAAGAAAAAAATAAGAAAAAGAAAAAAAGAAAAAAAATGGTCATACTAGTTTATTAAAGGTAGTTATACTGGTGTTATCGATAGGTATATTTCATTACAATAGTTATAAAGGGAAACATGACTTTTTAATCCCCAGCATTATGGAGATTTATTAAAGCGGTTGCCTTGTGGGTGCATATTTTGGGGAATTAGATATAAACAAATAATGAGGCACTGAAAAAGGACGGTTTTCTGAGGTTCATTAAAAAATGCAAGAAGGCCGTGACACTGCCCATAATTAAGCGTGTGTCTGTGTCTGCCATCACAGCTCCCTAAATGCCTAACGTGGTCTTGGGAGGAGGAAACCACCGCCTGTCCCCCTGTCTAATGGAAGAGCCATTCCATTGTGTGACCTGACGAGTGTGACCCCCAACACTCCGCTGCACCTGCCACCAAGATCCAGTCACTTCCTCAAATCATAATGATGCCATTTGTTACCGGATTGTTGGTGGCAGGGGAAAAAAAAAAATTTCCTTGAATTGATTTCGTTTGTGTCGGATTTTCTACGGACGCCCGGAGACATGGGCTGTAGGTTTGATCTCCCTGAATTAAGCAGAATTTAGGGCGCATGTCAGCAGTCGGGAAGTCCATCAGGGAGCGCTCTGGGGGTGGGTCGGTACAGGGAGAAGCTGGGCCGTGTTGCAGTCTCAACGAAGGCCTCAGCTCACCGCATTGGTGGCTCTGGTGGGGCCGGGGTGGCCCTTGCGCATTGCCCTGAGTGGCAGAGAGGGACCCTGGCCTTTATTCACTAGTTTTGACCAGTTACTGGCTCAGGAGGGCCAGGCAGCCCTGTCTTCTTCAAGACTGCAGAGTCTTTTTGCAGAAAGAGTGGAAGCCATCCAAGCGTGGCCTTCTGGCCACACTCCCAGTAGCTGGGCACGTGAGCCCTCCCTCCCTTCCGGAAGGGGCTTCTGGGTGGCTTGTCGACTGCCTCGTGGATGAAGCTTAGGTGAGAATCTTGCCCGAGTCAAGGCTCTGTTCTGAGTTTGCAAAATCGATGTGGTGATGTTTCGGAGCAGTGTGCGAATTTAAATCTGATTCCAATTAAGCCACTTGGCGCAATGGTTTCATGGAGTCATCCCATGGGTATCAGGGTCTACAAACCCTCTATGTGTGGGGACTGTCAAGTGCATGTGAATTAGATATAGATACAAATTTGAGGCATGAGTCTTGTCCTCAGGGATCCTGCAGCCTTTGGGGGAGGATTCAGAAATACGAGTTACAAGGTGACATGAATGGTGATGGTATTCAGGATGATACAGCCATTCTTGATCCCAAGAAAGCAAAGTTCAACGAACCCAAATGCATACAGAATTCTCATTTTGTTTTTTAACCAGTTGCTCTTTATACGTTTATTAATAAATGGTGTTATTTATAAGTTTATTAATTTTATTTATAAGTTTATTAAAGTTATTTATAAGTTTATAAATTTATTAATAAATGATGTTATCTATAAGTTTATTAATTTTATTTATAAGTGTATTAAAGTTATTTATAAGTTTATAAGTTTATTAATAAATGGTGTTATCTATAAGTTTGTTAATTTTATTTATAAGTTTATTAAAGTTATTTATAAGTTTATTAGTTTATTAATAAGTTGTGTTAGTAATAATCATGGCTCCATTTCTGCTTCGTGGAAGCCTGCAGTCACACACAGAACGTGGTCATGTGACAAGACTTGGGGATTGGCATCACTGCTGAAATTTTTTTTTTTGAGACAGAGTCTCACTCTGTTGCCCAGGCTAGAGAGTGCCATGGCATCAGTCTCACTCACAGCAACCTCCAACTCCTGGGCTCAAGCGATCCTCCTGCCTCAGCCACCCGAGTAGCTGGGACTACAGGCATGCACCACCGTGCCCGGCTAATTTTTCTATATATTTTTAGTTGGCCAATTAATTTCTTTCTATTTATAGTAGAGACGAGGTCTTGCTCTTGCTCTGGCAGGAGTTTCGAACTCCTGACCTTGAGTGATCCAACCCGTCTCGGCTTGCCAGAGTGCTAGGATGTCAAGCGTGAGCCACCGCGCCCGGCCTGTGGCCGAAATTTGCCACCATAGACATATGATTATCTGAAGTCCCTGTGTCAGCTAATCCAGTTCTCAGCATTGTGATCCATAACCTCCCTTTGAATGTCGCATTTTTTTCCCCCTGAGATTGTATATAATTTACCAGCATGTTATAATACATTGCAGATATTACTCACGGGTCCCATTGAATAAAAATACTATATTAAAAATATACTTCGTCTTACAAATGGGATGCAGCCTCAGCTCTTTTCCACCTGCGAGTCAAAAATGAAATCCTTGTACAATTAAAAACCCAAAACGGGACTTTATACTGGTACCTGGAGGATTGTGGACCAAGTTCAAAATTATGTGGAATTCAAATGAGGGCAAAAGAGATCTCATTCATAACACATAAAAATGCCAAAATAATTGCCTCTGCAAAGACCTATATGAAGGTATATACAGCCACATGGGATTGGGCAGGTTTTAGGAAATACTGAACCTCAAATGTGGTTTTCCGCAATGAGGCATTTCTGTGCCAGTGACCAATGGTTTCGCTCACTCATCCATCCATTCATTCATTCATTCATTCAGAACAGGGCTGCTGTGTTGCTCATCCCTGGGCAGTGCCATTTATATCCTTGCCTGTGGGATGGCACCCCTGGCGTTGGGCAGTGCGCAGCCTGCACAACCGTACCCACTGGCCTTGATTCAACAATATCACTGGGCAGGTGTGTTCCCGGCACTGGGCTAGGCATTAAGAATAGAGCAGTGAGCAAGACAGCCTCGATCTTGCCCTCCTGGAGCTTTAGTTTAGACATGAATTCAGATTAAGAAAAAATGAGTAATTACGAAAACTACACCCATGCAAGCTGAGAGACGTGCTATGAAGGATGTGAGCAGGATAGTCTGTAGACCTCTATCAGGGGGACCTGAGATTCGGGGCCCGCAGGGAAGAAATCCGGAGGAAGTGACGATTCAGTTGAAGCCTGAAGAATAAGTATGTTTGTGTATGTGAAAACCGGGATGGGGAGAATGTTCCAGAAAGAGATAACAATAATAGTGTTGGGAAGGAGTATGGGGTAGCCAAGGAATTCTGTTTGGGTGCAGAAATGGGAGAGAGAGGAGATGAGGCTAGGACAGTCAGGGGCCAGACCTTTGGGGGCTTTGGAGTATGTGTTGAGTATTTTGGTTTCCTTCCTACAAAAAAATAATGGAAGACATTGGATATCCTATGTAAGAGAGTGACCTTTAGCGAGGTCACACTATCTGCACTGTGGAGGAGGCAGTTGGCATGGACAGGAATACATATGGCGGACAGGAATGCATATGGCGGATAGGAATACATATGGCGGACAGGAATGCATATGGCGGACAGGAATGTATATGGCGGACAGGAATACATATGGCGGACAGGAATGTATATGGCGGACAGGAATGTATATGGCGGACAGGAATGCATATGGCGGACAGGAATACATATGGCAGACAATATGCCAATATGTGTTGGTAGCACAGGTGAGAGATGGAGGTGGCTTGCTCTGGAGCAATACCAAATAAGACAAGAAAAAGTGGACAGATCAAAGAGATTTTCAAACTGAGTGTCTTGACCTAATCTCAGACTCTGCTATTTGCTGCCCAGTACTCTGATTGCCTTTGAGTGTTCTCAGACAATATTAATCACCCACTATTGTGAGTGACTCTGCGAAAGGCAGAATTATTTGATGTTAACATCAAAGCCCATGGCAATCCGGTGTTGCATTTGCCTATGAATGTGTCACATAGCCAATAAAAGAGTCATTGGCGCTTTATATATCAAAAGCCCGTTTGACAACCTCAACCCTCTGTCCCCTTCCACGGCATTTATTAATAGCGCCTGCTTTGATGGGGTTGTGGTGAGCATTCAAAGAGAGAACACATCTGAAGCACTTCACACGATGCCTGCTAGGTCGTAATTTTTGTTAGCTACTTTTGACTTCTGCTCTTATTCATACCTACGTCACATTGGGGGTTTAGGATGAGAATGAATCACATCCTTTTCCCTCTAAGTTGGGTACCGTGTTTCCCCCCAAATAAGACGGGGTCTTATATTTATCGTTCCTCAAGAAGACACCCTAGGGCTTATTTTCAGGGGATGTGTTATTTTTTTTTAAGTACGGTACAACCATCTCCATTGATTCAAATAGAGTGAAGTCGTCTTCTTCTGGAACATCATCCTCACTCTCCAAACCCCGAATTCCATCCTGAATTTCTTGCGACTCTATTTCCCTTAGAACCACTGGCCCCAATCTCTCATGTGGAGCCATAGAGCTGTCACGGGGCAGGTGAGAAGGGCTGCTCGTGTTCTTTCCCGCTCCGTGACGACATGCATGGGTTGTGCAGATGTGCTGCGTAGCCACGCCCATCACTAGGGCTGATTTTCATAGCCACGCCCATCACTAGGGCTTATTTTCATAGCCACGCCCATCACTAGGGCTTATTTTCATAGCCACGCCCACCACTAGGGCTTATTTTCGTAGCCACGCCCATCACTAGGGCTTATTTTCATAGCCACGCCCGTCACTAGGGCTTATTTTCGGGGTAGGGCTTCTACTGCGCACATGCTTATACATCCTGCTGGGGCTTGTTTTATGGGTAGGTCTTATTTTCGGGGAAACACGGTACTAAAGCTGGAGAACACAGATACAGGTGTCAAAGGGAGAGAGATGAGAATGGCAGCTGCATTACTGATACTGCTGAATTCAAGAAGGTGAATTGGCTTTTCTGCCCACCTCTGACACATTCAGTGACTGGCACACATAACTCAGGGAGCCCTGGGTACCTGCACATCACGTTTTCTCCCTTTACTCCAACGGAGGCAGAGAAAGTATGAGTAAAGCCTGAACCCTGGCCCTGACCTGTGTTAGCTTACATCATAGGAGAACTGAGCAGAGTACTCTCATTCCCCGGGGGACCACAGAGCAGGGAAATTGAGAGCATGAATCCTGAAGCTACACTGCGTGAGTCATCCTGGCCGTGCCATTCATCAGCCATTCAGCGACACATGTCTGTCAGTCACTCGTGTATCTAGGACTCAGTCTCCCCATCTGTAAAATGGGAATGATAATAATACTGTCCAATAGGACGGCTGTGAGGGCTGAATAAATGGAAATGTTTGTGTCTGCCATATTGGAACTCCAACATACGTCTGCTGCTATCAATAGCTGGGGGAAAAATAAATCCAGACAGCACTGCATGACACATGGTTCTCTAATCCTACCTATCAGAGGGGTTGTTCCTGCCCCCAAGGGAAGAGCCAACCAGGGGCTGGAAGAGAAGCATTGGTCCCATGTTTACCCCTCCTGAGGAGTGGGGTGTCAAGCCCTCCCTCCATCCTGAGCATTGAGCAGAGGGGAGGGAAGATTCACCATCCATGTGTTCTGTCATGTGACTCAGTTTACCCTGACTCTGTCTGATCTCTGAAGGCCCCCGCCTCCCCCTGGAGAAGAGAGGCTTCCTCACGCTCATCAGCATGTCCTTCTGCCACATACAGCCGTGCACTGGGCTTTGCGTCCCATCCCATCTGCTCTCGATCAGCGCCTGGTGTGTTCTAAGATGAGCATCTTTCCGGGAGAGATTTCGTTCTTTTCAGGCTAAAGAGTGAGGGGCTGTTTGCTGGCAGCAACGTGCAGGCCCTGAGCAGGAAGTGTGAGTGAGGTCTCCTCTGCCTGCCCCTTTCTTTGGGCCCTCTGGCCGTCTGGATCCTGATTTTCCGGACCACGCTGGAACCGTGGGGAACTGGGAATTCACAAGAACTTTCTCAGCTCAGGGCAGACACGTTTCCCATTTACCGTTGTCCTAACTTGTGCCTTTTTCCTGATCTAGAACTTCTGGGCTTCTCTGTCCAGAGAAGAGAAAAAGAATTGAGAAAAAGTTGGTTATAAGATGAAACACATTGATTTATTGGTGCGCTCATAAATTAGGTTTAACTAAACCTACAGCATAGGGGAAGGATTAAGTAAAATATGGGATAACAACTAAGCAGGAGATTAGGGGGGAAGGAACATCAGTAGATAGGAAGACAAATAGCTGCACAGAAAACATGCACAAAAATATTAAGTAAAGCATACCAGTGAACTGCAGTAATGCTCTGATTCTAATGAGAGAAATACATTTCCCTCATTGTACTTGTTACTCTCTGGAATTATCTTTATGTATTCGCTATGTAGTGTATGCCTCTCCCAATTGCAACGTGTGTTCAGTAGCACTTGGACTGTTTTGCTTGTCCCTAGAGCTGCATGGCCTTGTGGCAGGGTTTGGCAAAGTGTGGCCAGCCAGCCAAGTCTGGCCCTCTACCTGTTTTTGTAAATAAAGTTTTATTGGTACACGACGGCCAGACTCATTTGTTTCCATAGTGTCTGTGGCTGCTTTTGTGATAAAACAGCAGAGCTGAGTGATTGTATAAGAGACTGTGTAGCCTCCATGCCTACACCTTTTACCCTCTGGCCTGTTATGGGAAATGTTTGCTCATCCCTGGCCTAAACTGCTGGCTGATAGATGTTAAGTGCTTAATAAACACTTGTAGAATTAATAAGTGAGTGAAAGAATAAATGACTACATATGGATAAAGAGTAGAAGAAAATACACGTGAATCAAAACTGTTAAATCGGGATAGGACCATGCTTAGTTAGAAGTTTTTTCTTTTTAAATCTTATCAAATTTTATTTAACAATATGGAATAAATATCCCTAATCTGAAAACCAAATATCCGAAATGCTCCAAAATCTGAAGCTTTTTGAGTGCTGACGCAGTGCTCAAAGGAAATGCTCATTGGAGCATTTCGGAGTTCAGATTTTCAGATTTGGGCATGCTCCATCCATAAGAATAATGCAAATATCCCCAAATCTGAAAATATCTGAAATCTGAAACACTTCTCTGGTCCCAAGCATTTTGGATAAGGGTTTCTCAACCTGTATCATTTTTTTTTTTTAAAGCAAAAGCAAAATTTAAAAACTAATACTACCACGGGTGTAGAGCGTTGAGAACATAGTTTTGAGGTCTGCGGTTCAAGAACTGCTGTAATTCTAGATGAGAGAGTGATTCGCTCATTGTTTTCATTTTTAGTTCAAAAGCAAAGCGCCCTCATTCCTAATTATCCTTCTAATTGCGTGAGTTAACATTGGGGAAAGCCAGCCGTAGGGATTACTTGAGAAGCTATTCTACAGCAGACTATGTGGGTTGTCCAAATACAAATGGAGCAGACCCAACTTGTGTAGTAATGTAAATACTATTGACCGAACTGGTCATTCATCAAAATTAAATTGATACAAGGCCTCACGAGGCTTGGTTATCTCAGTCTCTATTCCAGACATAACATTTATCTGATAATTCACAGAGCTTCGAGGCTAGCTCCACTCTCCTTAGCTTAGCTGTTCTTACTTTGGCCTTCAAAATGAGGCTCCTTTGTTTAAAACTCAATCTATTAACCAAGAGAAAAAGCAATGAGCCTTTACATCTTCAAAAGATCAAAAAAAAAAAAAGAAAAGAAAATAGAAGAGACATTTTATTTGTTTCACACAAAGATGAAAATTGGTCTCACTGGCTGGCTCCATGCAGTTCCAGGCTCCCGTGAATCTGGGTGGCTCTTTAATACCTATTTGCTCATTTGTCTAACAGTCAGTAGTTCAGGGACCTTTTGTAACAATATCTCAAGCCAAAAGAAGAGAAGCCATCTATTCACCAAAAGGGTGCATTTTTAAAAGACATTTTGCATATCTCATTTCACAAAGAAACAATGGTTTGTAAGAGCTTGGGCACATTCGTTTTGCAGAGGCAAAATATTCGTCTTTAATACACATGGTCATAGTTCATAAAGTAAGGGTAAGCTTGTGTATGTTGGCCGGAGGAATGCTATTCAAGACTTCCTCCTAGGTCCCCGTTGCAAAAGGACTCTTACCCCACTGTGTTTGGTGTTTTCCTTTGCATTTCAAAGCTCCGGAATCAACAGCAATTGAGGTTGCATGTTGCATTCTGAGGGGGTGCACGTGAATTTACATGCGATCACGTCTTTAACGAACAGTGGTGGTATTTTTCTAAAGTAACTCCATGACAGGGTGCAAATTGACTTTTTTTTTTTTTCTTTTCTTTTTTAAAACCAGAAGTTTGTAAACTAGATCCCAACATGTCAGAAAGAGATCTGGCCACCTGAGTGACCTCATCAAATATGGCTGGCCCTTCCCTGCCTTAGCTTGTCTTTGTAATTAATCATTCAAGTGGCTAGATTCAGTAGCATCCAATTATAAAGAAGGTGTAACTTGCTTTTTTAAACTTGTTTTTTTAATTTTATTAAAGATGTTATTTTTTAATTAAAAATTAATTTTTATTTATTTATTTTTTATTTCAGCATATTACAGGGTTACAAATATTTAAGTTACGTATATTTCCCTTGCCCTGCCTGAGTCAGAGCTTCAGGTATGTCCCTCCCTCAGACGGTGCACATCACACCTACTAGGTGTGAATATACCCATCCACTCCTCCCCCTCCCACCTGCCCAACATCCAATGAATGTTACTGCTATATGTGCACATAAGCATTGATCAGTTTATATCATTTTGATGGTGAGTACACGTGGTGCTTGTTTTTCCATTCTTGGGATACTTCACTTAGTAGAATGGGCTCCAGCTCTATCCAGGATGATACAAGAGGTGCTAGATCACCATGAGTAGAACTCCATGGTATACATATACCACATTTTATTAATCCACTCATATATTGATGTATTAGGTTGTTTCCACATCTTTGTAATTGTGAATTGTGCTGCTATAAACATTCGAGTGCAGGTATATTTTATAGAATGTCTTTTTTTCCTTTGGGTCTATGCCCAGTAATGGGATTCCTGGATCAAATGGTAGTTCTACTTGTAGCTCTTTGAGGTATCTCCATATTACTTTCCACAGAGGTTGAACTAGTTTGCAGTCCCACCAGCAGTGTAGGAGTGTTCCTATCTCTCTGCATCCATGACAACATTTATTGTTTTAGGACTTTTTTATAAAGGCCATTCTCACTGGAGTTTAGGTGATATCTCATTGTGGTTTTGATTTGCATTTCCCTGATGATTAGAGATGTTGAGCATTTTTTCATATGTTTGTTGGCCATTCTTCTGTCTTCTTTTGAAAAGTTTCTGTTCATGTCCTTTGCCCACTTTTTTATGGGGTTGTTTTATTTTTTTCTTGCTGATTTTCCTGAGTTCTCTATATATTCTAGTTATCAGCCCTTTATTGAATGTGTAACATGTGAATATTTTCTCCCATTCCATAGGTTGTCTGTTTGCTCTCATGATAGTTTCCTTGGCTGTGCAGAAGCTTTTCAACTGATCAGATCCCATTTATTTATTTTTGTTGTTGCTGTGATTGCCTTTGGGGTCTTCATAAATTCTTTCCCTAGGCCAATGTCTCTAAGAGTTTTTCCAACATTTTCTTCTAGAATCCTTATAGTTTCATGCCTTAGGTTTAAGTCGGTTATGCTCTGTGAGTTGATTTTTGTGAGAGGTGAAAGGTGCGGATCCTGTTTCAGTCTTTTACATGTGGCTATCCAATTTTCCCAGCATCATTTATTGAATAAGGATTCTTTTCCCCAGTGTATGTTTTTGTCTGCTTTGTCAAAGATTAGATAGCAACATGAGGATGGTTTTATACCTGGGTTCTGTTCTATTGGTCTATGTCTCTATTCTTATACCAGTACCTTGCTGTTTTAGTTACTATAGCCTTGCAGTATAGTTTGAAGTCTGGTAAATTGATGCCTCCCAGTTTGTTCCTTTAGCTTAAGATTCCTTTTGCTGTACGAGGTCTTCTCTGGTTCCATACAAAGCATAGAACTATTTTTTCTAGATCTGGAAAACAATGATGTTGGTATTTTAATAGAGATTGCATTGAATCTGTAGATCACTTTGGGTAATGTAGACATTTTAACAATATTGATTCTATGGACCCATGAGCATGGTATGGTTTTCCACCTGTTTATGTCCTCTGCTATTTCCTTCCTCAGTGTTTCATAGTTCTCCCTGTATACATCTTTTACCTCCATATTTAAATATATTCCTAGGTATTTTACTTTCTTTGTTGCTGTTGTGAAGGATATTGAGTCTTTGATTTGGTTCTCAGTTTGACTATTGTTAGTGTATAGGAATGCTACTGATTTCTGTACATTGATTTTTGTAACCTGAGACTTTGCTGAATTTCTTTATCAATTCCTATAGTCTCTTGGCAGAATCTTTAGGGTTTTCTAGATATGAGATCATATCGTCAGCAAAGAGCGATGGTTTGACCTTCTTTTATTTGGAAGAGAAAATTGAAATAATTCTGAAGCTCGGGATGATAGAGCTCTTTGTAAAGATTCACTTCATAATTGACCTTTTTTTGCGTGGAGAGGTGAAATGTCTTGGACTGAACAAGACGAAGCAGCAGCCCCAACAAAATGGCATTTATGTATTTGAACACACAGAGGACTAAGAGGCCAAGTGCAACAAAATGCCAAAAGACACAGAAAATCACACCACCAGAAAACAGAGCAGGAATGCTATTTGTGAATCTGCTTCATAAAGGACATATTTCCTTAGGCCAATAGCGTATCTTACTACTCAATTTCAGTTGTAGGATATCACTTAAGCCTCTTTTTGCTCCATAGCTAAAGTTACAGGAAGTCCAGCAGCCGCATACTCTGCTTTTATTTGATTGAGTATATCCAGATGATTTTAATAAAGTTTTAAAAGGACATTAGTTTCCTGCTATTTTCAATGAAAACCACTTGCAAGATAAATTGAGAGCAATAGATCTATTTCTTGTCAACACATGCCTTCTTTATGCAAATGTGCCACTCTTTTATAATAGCCAAAAACATAACACCCAAACCCAGTCATCGGCTGCATACGACATGGGAGGAAAATGTCATCGCTGTAAATGTTTAAGGATGAAGAGAGGGTGAGAGTGACGGATGCCATGGTATGCTGCCCAGAATCCCCCTTAAGGACCGGGGCTCTTGTTACCCCAATTGCTGGAAGTTCAGAGTCTTGGATGCTGGAGACCCTCTCTGGAAATTGTCCTTGGCCAAATCCTCGGCCATGCGGCTCTCTAGGGACAGCTCATGATCCAGTGACTGGTCAGTATGTGCATATGGGTTGGAGGGCAAGGAAAGGTGTGCAAAGACCTGGTCCCCTGACATCAGGTGACCTGGGGAGCCATGCCAGCTACAGAGCTCCCATTGTGAACAACTGAGGTCCTCGTTGTGGCCACATCCCATTTCGGCATCTCCTGCCCAATTCTGCTTCCTGCAGCATCCCCCATTGGGTTTAACCTCAAAAGAATGCTTTTCCTCCCCATGCAAATCCCCACCAATTTCCCCCAAGGAATCCAATCCAAAATAGTGAAGAATATTCCTTCCCAATGTCTCTCACAATGATTTTATTTTTAATTTTTTTGTTATGGAAATATGCAAACAAGCACAAAAGCCAAGAACATAATATAACTCATCAACCTTATCAACATCTTGCCATTATTGTTTCATCTAACCCTTTTAAAAAAAAACTGTATTCTTTTAAAGTACCTCATTTCACCCATAAAAACTTCAGTGTGTATCTAACATGTAAAGATTCTTTTAAATAAATAATAACCACAATGATAACATACAAAATTAACCACAAGTCCTTAATACCATCTAAAACTCAATCTGTGTCTGGTATTCCTCAGTTGTTTCCCACATGTGTTTGTTTTTACACTATACATTGATTTGTGAATTTTTCCTCCCACTTTTAGGACTCACTTTCAGGTAATCATTAACTCCTCCACACAAGACTTTTATAAAGACCTTGTGTCTGGTTTTCTTGTCTCCATTCTCACCTCTCTCTTAGTATGCCTTTCTCACTATGGCCGGGTCAGTTTCCCTAAGGCCCAACTCTGTTGATATATCTCAACACAGAAATGTTTAGATTCCCCATTGCCAGTAAGCACTGTTTCTCAAAGTATAGTCTATGGAACACTAGTCTGCCAGCTTGCTTTTTAAGAAAGAAAAAAAATTCACAATAAAATGGATATTCCTCGATGAAATAAATCTGGGAAAGGCTGTGAATGTTATCCTATTCTTGGATGTTCGTAATGCATATTAGCCTACTCGAGGCTCTGAGAAATCTTGCAGCAAAGACTCTGCTGAACCTCTTTCACCCAGTATTTTCCAAATGTCTCCGGCCGTCTATCGCTTTGCTCAACTCACGTTAACATCCTGCAGAAACTGCTTTTTGGAACCCCCTTTGGGAATTGCTGGCTTCCTGGAATGGTACACAAGGCCCCCTGTAATCTGACCTTACCTTTTACTACATCCTCTGAGTACTAAGGCTGAAATTTCCTTTTTACATTTCTTCTTCTGCTCCTTGCTTCCTTCCCTCTGCCTTCGATGGTCTTTTTGTTGAAATCCATTGCATGCTTCAAGTCCCCGATGACCTAAGAAGCCTTACACAGATCTCCCAGCCAGAATTAATCTTTCCTTTCTCTGAATTCTCAAAGTACCTGCGTGATATCTGGCAGCCACAAGGACATCAGGCTCAGAATCACTGCTTTGCAGGTTACCATTTTTGTCACGGAAATATGCAAACACACACAAAAGCCAAAAAGATATTATAACTTTTCCTCTGGACTTTTGCCCTGAGACCTCTACAATATGGTGATGATTTGGCATTTACCCCATAGGGTTGTTTTATGGGTTAAACAAGAGAACGAATGTGGTCACCACTAAATCTAAGCTCCTAAAGTCAAGGATTCTGTAGAGCTCTTCTTTACGATAATGAGGAGTCCAGCTCAGTCCGGAAAACAACAGATTTTGAAAGAGGTTTGCTGGACTGTTACACTTGTCCGTAGACAGAGATTCTGGAACATGCATTACTTTCTTGGACTGCGTGGATGGGATAAACTAACTATCTATGCCTTTGGAGGGAAGTTCTGAGTTTGAAGCTGTGGTAATGCATCCTGATTGTGGCTTTATAAACTGGCTGGGCTCTCTGTAGCTCGCTTTCCAGATTTGTAAAATTTAAGGCATTGGGCTAAATCAGTGGCTCTCAAATTTTTTTTTAAATCATCATCAAGAATTTTAAAAAATTAGTTTCCCCATGATCTGATAGTTTTTTTTTTTAAAGCAAATAGCAATAATTGAAGTAATAATCAATAATCTTCCTTTTTTTTCTCCATTCAAAGTCATATAAAAAGCTTGATGTTTTTATTTGCTTGTTTAGTCTTGTCACATATAAGTGAACACTTTCATCCTGGACTTTCTAGAATATTGAACCACAGTACTCAGACATGCACAGTGGCCTTCATTGGTGCTTGACGTACAAGAAACATAAGTTGGCAACCACTTCTCTTCGTTTTGATGGCCCCTTTTGGCTTAAAAATTCTATGATATTCCGAGATAAATCAGACCATTCAAGGTTTAAGTCAGTTCTTCACAGTCGGGGCACTTTTTTTGTATGTGTTTATGTAGCTTGCATTATTGTTGTAAAGAGACCCAAGGCAGGGGACCCAGTTTGGAGGGGCAGGATTCTCAGACTGAGGGATGATAGTCTTAGAAAAACAAGGCAGTGAGAGAGCAGAGGAGGAACAGTGACCTGGGCAGCAGGAAATGGTGTTGGTGCTTGGGGTAACTCTGTGTGTGTGTGTGTGTGTGTGTGTGTGTATATTTTATATGTAAGGAGAAAGCAGAGATGGAGTTTCTATTAAGAGTTAAAGCTGGAGAAGTTGAGAGGTAACTTTGTACCAAAGAGCCTTAAGGCATTCATTCTAAGGACAATGAAGAACCATTGAAGAGTTTTAAGCAGAAGAAAGACACGATTCATTTTGCGCATTGAAAAAACATCATTCCAGAGACTGGGTAGAGAATGGCTTACTTGCAGAGGGGTGAGATTTAGCCTCGGGCTGCTCCATGTTACATGAAATCAATGTAATGGGTAGTGGCCAGCATTTTAAATAAAAAAGGAAGAAGAAAAGAACATAAGGAACATTAGAGAACATTGCAAACAGAAGGATCTTGGTTCATGAAGCTATTATGTAGATTACTGTGTGAGTTTGTGTGCTTGTGTGTGCATTTGTACTGGATTAACAATGTAAAATGTATTCCTACCTATGTATTGAGGTCAAAAAAGTTGGCCCAACGTGACCCCAGATCTCAGGAAGCCTTACAAGTGCCTGCTGTAAGTCACCGTAGGAACCAGGTGGTAGACATCAAACAAACAGCCCAAATCTCCCTCTCCCACTAAAAAAAATGGGCTCAAGAGAGCAAGTCCTATCTCTGAGACTTAAGAACCTATTGACAAGTTCAAATGAAAAGGACTTGCCTCAGAGGACCCAGAAATGGACTTTCTTCAGATAGATGCATTGGTTTAACGTGTTTGATGTTCATCACTGGCAGTTCTGGGCCATCTCTGTGGCGTTAGATATTTGTGGTCTCGTCAACTTCCTGTGGTGCAGTCACTTTTTTGCTTAGCATTTACCATGGGAGAGCAGGGACAAGCCATCTGTTCAGGGGACTTCAAAGATGTGTTTTGGTTTACATTCTGTTACAATGAAGTCAATGCAAATTGTTTTTATGTTGTTTTTTAAAAATATCTGTTATTTTACTTGTTTTTGGAAGGCCGATAACAAGGGGAGTGAATGAGTACTGACCATGGTTTCATAATATGGTGTTGGCCTGACTTTTTTTTTTTTTAAACAGAAGAGTTCAACAGATGTTAGTTTTGATTCATTCGTTTTCTGCAGAAATTTTACTCCATTTTACTATTTTTTCAAATTCTATTTGGATGCAGATGTGTTTTTAGCAGGGGAAAATGCTAAAATTTCCATTTAGAGATATTCGTTTTAACGGTGGCAGTTTGCCATGCTTTCCTCCGTTTCTTTCCCTATTTTTTTCAGAAATAGCAAAAACACTTCCCTGAACTTAAGGCTGACCTAAACTTGATTCAATACTCCGTCCAAGGCCAACCGAAAGGCGTTATTTCTCACGGAGGAGAAAGGTCTCCGCCACAGTTTGGAGTGAAACCAGGAGGCAGCTTAGGGTGAACTTAATCCCATTCTTACTAATTTTGCAGGTGAGGCAGTTGCTCTTCAGAGAGGTGACCTGACTTGCTCAAGGACAGACGCTTGCTAGTGGCAGAAAGTAGTGGTTGTCAAACTTGGGCACATGCCAAAGTCCCTTGGAGGGCTTGTGAAAACACAGATTGCTGACCCTCCTCTCCCCTCCCCTCCAGGGTTTTGGATTCTGTAAATCCGGGGTGGTGCCCGATTATTTGCATTCCTAACAAGTTCCCTTGGTGGTCCGGGGAACCACCATTTGGGAAACATTTCTACTGTTAAATCAATTGAGGAACTCTTGAAAATTAAACCAAATTAAATGAGTTGATTTTCTCAATAGGTCTTCTCAAAGCCATTAAGATGCTAACACTAGATTTCTCAAACTCTTTGGCCCATTGAAACCATTTTCACCAAAATACTGCTCTACATTAGTGTTCCATAAAACGCACTTTGGGAACCACTTGTCTACAAACAATAGAGTCTCACAATTTGGACTTGGTCAAAAAAAAAAAAAAAAAAAAAAAGAGAGAGCTGAATGTAATAAAATGACCTCTTTAGTTATGGGAGGGACAATCTTGGTTTTGGGGTCAGGGTAGCACAGCTGTTGTGTCTTTCAGCAAATGAGTAGCACATTTCTCCAAAGGGATTTGTACAGATTGCAAATAAATTTTAAATTATTGGGATTCACATAGCATAGACCAGGAATTAAAAAGCAACCAAAAAAATATATCTGCAATGACATTCGAATTGCTGTTTCATCTCCCCCTCCCCCCCTCCATTGAAATAGAAGCCAAGAATAAAACATTGATTAAATAGAGAGCATTGACATTTTACTCCTGTGGTGCTGGATAGCAGCCTAGACAAAGAGCCGGTTAAATTCAAAAGACAAAGAGTCCCTTTGTGAGGCAGTAAGTTCATCTGGGAGAAATATTAAGTGAAGTCTCGAAGGAGAGAGTTCTCCAAACTCTTTACCTACAACACGCATTGAGAGGCAGTAAGTAAAATCACACTCAAAATATATGGGGGAAGGAAGGTGAAGAGATTTATTAAAAGATGGGATTGGGATCCAAATAAAAGTCAACTTTTGCCTCCAGTGAGGGCAATTTTTACTAAGAAATGAAAATCAAAATGGCCAATGAGATATGAGCAAGAAAATACATTCTTCCAAGCAAATAGACCATAAAATGTCTATTTTATCACATTTTCTATGGATAGGAGACACAGCAGTGGACAAGATGGATTTTTATTTTTTTCTGTGCCCTCAAAGATAGTACATTGTAATAAGGAGTATGGTCTTAAAAAGAACACAAGAATAAATCAAATAAGTGTTATGTTTGAAGATAAACAAGGAGAGGAGGTGAAGAATTTCAGGGTTTGGGTAGGTTTGCTTTAGAAAGTGTGCTCAGGGAAAGCAGCTCTGATTTATTTGGGCTAAAAAAAAAAAAGGAAAAGAGAAAAAGTGAGCCCTGCGAATGTTCGGGCAAAGAGAGTTCTGGAAATCCGGAACAGCGTGTGAAAATGGCTGTATCAGGGGTGAAAAAAATGTGGCATTTACAGGACTGAAAGTGGAACACAGTTATCGAACGCACTTGCTTTCTAGAAGTGACCATGCTGAGTCCCGTGTGAGGGTGGCCATGGGGCTGCAAGTGTCAGTGCAAGGAGTCCTGGCGTCCACGGGCAAGCTAGACTTGACCTTCAGCTTGGGGCTCTTGGGGGGTGATTTGTGCATTCAGCCCCCCAGATGCTACATAATGGTTTCTGCCATGTTGATACAGAACAAATACAGCATCTGGCTGCTGTGTCCAGTTCTGGGGACACATGTAGAGTCATGCATGTGTCCCAACTGTTGTTCTTGCTAGAGGATTCTTTTATATCCCCTGCCCATGGTTAAGAGCTGTTCCTTAACATGCATGTTCAATTCGGTTTTGCATAAAACAAGTTGAAGTTGCTTAACAACTTTAAATCCTTAAGGAGGCTTATCACATCTCTTCACTGTCGGGCTACAATGAAGGATGAAAGAGGCGTTTTAGAGCAATACTCGGGAATACTGGGTCTATGTCGGCTCAAATGAATTCTCCTTGTTGTCACACACTATCGTAAAAATGGATAGCTTAGGTGGATTTTAAATAGAAAGAGCTGATTAAATATTTATTAAGGTGCAGATAAAGATGTCTTAAGCCAAGGCTTTGAAACTGAATAGGCAGAGGATGTCAATATATCTAAAAATGATTTTGGGGGAGGGGGAAGAACATTCTAGAAAGTGTGCATGCAGAAGATTATTTTTACATGATTGATTATGACTGAAATGGAAATAAAGAGCGTGCGGAGAGACACCAAAAGCTTGGGGGCTAATGATCAGGTCATTTTATGCAGTCGCACGGGGTATTTCTTCCTGAAAAACAAGGAGAGTTGGCGAGTGGATGCCACGAAGGCAAGACAGCTCAAACCGGTCGAAAGAATGCAGCTGTCTTTCCCCCTGTGATTTCTAACATCATGAATCTGAGCACTCGCCTTCTAAGAAGTTCAAACTCCTGAAATAGAAACTCTCCCGCTGTCCGGAGCCCAGCCATGTAATTACTTCATTACCCAGAAGAAATCCCAAATATCATCTTCGCTTTGTGCTTTTAAGTGGCATCAAGTTAATCAAGGCTGGCCGAAATCACCCGGAAGACCAGGCAAAAATCCGCTTTGCTTTGCTTTTCTAAGCGAGATGGCCTGATTTTGTAATCGTACCCGGGCGAATCTGGCTTGCGTTGTTAGAGGAATTATCTCCTCATTAAAAACAAATCTTAATAGGCCTAATTTGAAGGCTGCTTTTGTCTGTAACTCGATCAAGAAGGTAATGACTAGGAGCCAGGCTAAACAGAGGGGGAGTAAAAAAAGAAAGTCAGAAACGTTAAAACAGCACAGATGACAGTCACTTGCAGAGTGCTTTTGGTAAGCAAACGAGGCAGGAGAAGCAATATCAATGGACTTGCTTCTGTTTCATTCTTGACATCCTCCTTAGGGCATGCAAGAAAACCCTGAAAGGACCAGTTTGAGAGACCTGTAATTTCTCTTTGCAAGGCCTCTCTTCGGTTTCTTAGTTGTAAAATGGGAATAATAATGCCTATAATTATTATAACAGGGTGGTTATAAGGAGTGGGTGAGTTAGTATATGCAAAGCATTTGGAATAGTGTCTGGTGTCTAGTCTAGCACATAGTTCATGATAGCACTTGGCATTAAGATTTAGCTATTATTATTATTGTTTTGTTATTATTTTGATAGTTCATGACAGCACTTATCATGAGATTTAGCTATTATTATTATCATTGTTTTTGTTATCATTTTGAGGGTTTTTTTTTTATTTTTTCCTATTCTATATGAGCAGGAGCACCAGTTATGAACTCAAGAATTTGGGAATTCTTATGGGATTGATTCCAGAAATGTGTTCCATGAATATCCACTGTTATTTAAGATATTCAGTAAGATATTAAGGATGAAAAAGGGTTTCTCTGATCAACCGCTTTTGGGAAATGCTAGGTTAAATAAAGTCAAAAAATAAAGTTAAATAAATTCAAAATCACTTTGACTTAGCATAGGGTCTTTCAGAGAAGGAGAGAAAAAGTAAATCTTTTCCTCACTCATCACCAGGTTCGTGGCTGAGGGGACTTTGACGTAGGCTTGGGGTCTTTGGTTTCTAATGCAGAAATTTCTATGACAGGACGAATCAGAAGGGCCTCTAAACCAATGCTCTTGAATCCGGCTTGGGAGTATTACAGTGGGCCATGGCTTCGGGTCTCCTTTGTCTACTTCCAGAAACCAGTCCCTGATGACGTACGTATAAATGGGCATCGAGAGTCGGCTTCCGGAAACTTTTGCAGCAACACGCAGAGTCATTTTATGTCTCCTGAATCCAAACAATAATTTTTAAAATGGGACTTGTCTTCGTATGACGTTTGCATCATTTCATTTTTCTAGTAATTTATTATATTTTACAAAAGCATTGGTCCACGACAGATGGAAAATTAAAACGGAATAAGAGAAAACTTGTCCTTTACCTTAGATAGGTGAGAATAGGTCTAGAAAATTCATTCTCAAAAGTGTGTTCCTGGACTAGCAGGGACGTGTTAGAAATGCAATTCTCATCACCACCCCTGACCTGCTGCTTTAGGAATTCTGGGCTTGGGCCCAGCAATCTGTATTTTAACAAGCTCTTAGGTGATTCTTATGCATACTAAAATTTTAGAAGGATGAAGATCATCTCCAGGATAAATTATACCTTCTGCCGAATTTGGTACAACAAGAATAGGTATTATCTCTCAACCTCTGGTGTGCATAAATAATGCAACACCATTTCTCTAAAATCAAGTTAAATTTACTTTGAACTACCATTCATTCAAATTGGTAGGAATTTCAATCTCAGTAAGAATTAGGTTCGGTTCTGAGTAATGGAGACCAAAAATCACAGTGGCCAAATCAAGAAACAGACTTTTTTTTTTTTCCGGCATATTATGGGGGTATAAATTTTAAGGTTTCAAAAAATGCCCTTTCCCCCCTCCCCCCACAAGTCTGAGTTTCCAGCGTGACCATCCCCCAGATGGTGCACATCTCACTCATTATGTATGTATATACCCGCCCCCCTTCCCCCTCCCCCCTGCCCAATACCCTATTACTGTAGTACCTATGTGTCCACTTAGGTGCTGCTCAGTTAATACCAGTTTGCTGGTGAGTGCATGTGGTGCTTGTTTTTCCATTCTTGAGATACTTCACTTAGTAGAATGAGTTCCAGCTCTAGCCAGGAAAATATAAGATGTGCTATATCACCATTGTTTCTTAGAGCTGAATAGTACTCCATGGTATACATATACCACAGACTTTTGAAAACAAAAGCTGGGTAGCAGGAGTTCTCAGGAGGCAAATTCTGTTTTCTGCTGTACAACCTAAACCCCTAGAGGAGGAGAACCTATCTACCTTCTCTAATAGTAGGGGAAACTCAACAGGACTCAAAGCAAGAGTCCAATGTACTGTTCCACCCCGTCAACAATGGTATTTAATTTCCCCCCAATGATAATCCTGGAGCCAGACCGATACCTAGATACAGGGGTCCTCAAACTTTGTAAACAGGGGGCCAGTCCACTGTCCCTCAGACTGTTGGAGAGTGCGCACTGTGGGCCCGGGACGAGTTGGCTGCTAAGCAGGACAGGCAGCGGTGGCAAAAACACTCAGCAGGCCGGATAAACTAGGGGGGTGGCATGTGGCCCGTGGGCCGTAGTTTGAAGACACCTGAGCTAGAAGGTCTGAATAGGCCCATTCTGAATAGCTTGGAGTTAAGTACACATCAGATAGGGTTTTTTTCTTCTTCTCCTTGTACACATTGTCTGCTGAGGTCTTTGAAACCCCTATCCATTGGTTTTGGAACACAGATTACTTCCTTTCCATCTTCGTTGGCCTGTCAGGGATTCGCTCACCTGTCACAGATTTTTATTTCCTTGGTACATTTCCTTGTTGCTGGAAGCCTCAAGCAAAAAAAGGTGGGTGGAAGCACATTTTGCAAATTCATTCGCATGCCTCTGGCACTGAATCAAACCTCTAATTGAAAAAATTATTTTTCAAAGGGGCGCTAATTAGGTCTTGAGATTGATGCTCGGTGCAAAATTTAGCCTTTTTACAGTCTGACATTTTTCTGTGGGTTCCTTTCTTCTTTGTCTCTCGTTTGAGCTTTAAGAAACAAAGGTGATCTAGCACCTCTTGTATATTCCCAAATGGAGCTGGAACCCATTCTACTAAGTGAAGTGTCCCAAGAATGGAAAAACAAGCACCACGTGCACTCACCAGCAAATTGGTATTAAAGGATCAACACCTCAGTGGACATATAGGAGTAACATTTATCGGGTGTTGGGCAGGTGGGAGGGGGAGGAGGGGACGGGTATATACAAACACAATGAGTGAGATGTGCAACGTTTGGGGGATGGTCACGCTTGAAGCTCTAACTCGAGGGGGGAGGGGGCATGGGCAATATATGTAACCCTAGCACTTGTACCCCCATAATACGCCAAAATAAAAAAAAAAGCTAAGAGATTCTATACTTCCATTGCTTTAGGCTACGAGTAACAATGCTTACATGTGATATTTTTAGAAATGTAAGTGAAAACATTGGCAACTTTAGAATAAATTTTAATGCATTTCCGGCGTCTACTACCGTGTCTAATGAATTATGTAACATTTTTCTTAGTGTGCCAGAGAATCAATTGTGTATTTGTTGTATATTCATTTGGTTGTCCAATTTTCAAAAGTACATATTCAGAAGACCAAATTTGATTTACTCCTGTTTAGTTTCCTCAGTATCATCTCCGTTCCATGATACGATTCTCTGCCTTTTGTTTCAGTCAAAACCCCCTCAAAATACAAGCTTCTGAATTTAAATATATATGAAGCTGATTTTTCCCCATCTTTATTTACTTAACAAATACATCCAGAAAAAGAACTAGGAAAAAGGACAATGTTCTCAAATCAAATAGTATGTCACTTACATTAATTTTATAGGAAGAACTCGTTATACAACTTGGTTATCATCCTCGTTCTTCTTACTTCCATCTTCTAATATTTCTTTTCTCCCAGGTTTGCTTGCTTAATTTTAAAGACGAATAAAATTACTTGCAATTCCACTCAAAGACACCCACTTTTGAATATTTTTGGTTCATTTTTTTCTAACCTCAAAGAAAGACGCCATTTCAGAAGCCCTGCCTTTTTTTGAAAAAATATCTCCATATGTATTTCACTTTTATCCATATGAATTCCTTTTTCCCATTTATAAAGTAACACATACTTGTTATCACAAATTCAAACCAAATGAATGGTATAAAGAAAAAAGTTGACTGTGTTTTGTTGCCAGATCTTTGGATCTAATTGCCCCAAGATCAGGCAAATTGGCATGGCTTCTATAACCAAAAGTTGGCTGTTAGTAAAACTTTTTTGCCAAATTACTGGCACGACAGGCTCTCCATTTGAGCTCCTAAGTCATTTTGGATGGGTCCTTTTACAAACTTCATGATAACATCTAAAATATAAGTTTTGCAGAATTTTCTCCCAGGGAATAATGCCAAAACTTGGTCCTCTAGGTTTGATTGAAAGAATTGTAACAGGGCAACCTAGTTTACTGAGGGGGAGATTTGCATTTTTTTTCTTTTAATGTTTTTGTATTTAACAAGCTGCAGCGGACAATTAAAAAAAACAAAACAGAACAAAACTTCAAGTGTGAAGTCAAGGAAAGAAAAAGTGCATGTGTGTTTTTACACAAGAGGCAGAAATACCATATGAATCAAGCATATTTATTATTCAGCGATAGTCCCACCACCCACTAAGGATTAGTTGGATCTTGTGTATACAAATTAAATCAAGAAGATGTAAACTCTATACCTCTGGGGTTTTTGAACTTTGCTCGATCTTTCATTTTGCACCAACCAAGCAGAGCCACATTGGTGGTGAAATGGAATTTTCTTGAGCAGTCTGTTTGCTTCACTCAAATCAGAATCTATTAGCTCTTCTCTCTTGAGTGGAGGGAGAAGATAGATTCAGAAGAGATGGGGATCGTTTGTGCACAAGATTTTCATTTCTGATTAGACCCTGGCAGCCACCTGGCTTGTTCCAGAAATTGGGAGGAAAGAAGGGATTTTTACTTGTTTTCTTAAAAAAGGCAGGGAGAGAGGGGCAATACGAGTAGCTGTATCACTTATGTTTAGTCCAAGAAGGGCGAATATATGACACACTTGATTTCTCTTCTCTCCTGCCCTTGACAGACACTGCTAATCAATGAGGTCACATTCCCACTGAGCTTAAATATAGCCTTGGGATCTTTCTTGGTACAGTCCTCTGGGCAGCTGCTACCGATCTATCCCGGGTTGGCTTATGAGATTGATTTACTGAGTGCATTATTTATTCATTTATTCAACATTTATTGAACGTCTCAACTGTGCCAGGCATGTTAAAGGCATCTAGGAGCAAGACATGAAACTTACATTCTGATGAAAATGAAACCTTTTTATTGCCTTTTATTTTTTTTTTTTTTTTGGCCCTGCACATTTGCTTGGTATGTGGTAGGTGCCCAGTAAATTTTTTTTGCTTTCCTTTTTTTTTTTTTTTTTTTTTTTTTACTTTTTTGTCATATTGCATTGAATTGGCTTGCGAAGAATGTTCTGTCATCCGTTGATTCAGCTGAGAATTGAAGTGTGGGCATGGTTCTCCCTCGGATAATGAGAACATTTGTTCCACCTCAGTTCACTTCCTGCTCAGGGTCTATTAAAAACAAACTCACCATCAAGATGAGTTCCCAAGTCGATAGGCTTCAAGGGGCCGGGGTAGACAGCCAAGAGAAGAGTGAGATGCAGAATCTCATCTCACCCCTTCCATCTGACCTCTGACTGTCTTTTAGATTTGCTGATCGGATTCTTACTAGAACTGTGTCAGACTCCACACTCAGAGGAAATAAATTAAGCCGCACCGCATGAGGGCAAATGGTTGACATCGTGCTCTTGCTAACATCTTGTGTGCAGCTGTGAACAGCTGTGTTAGTGCCAGTTAAGCTGTGATAGCATCACTGGGGAGAGAGAGAGAAAGGGCAAGCCATTCACAAAGCGCTATTCAAAGGGTCTCACAGGTGTGTTCTAAGGCTTGGTTTTCTGCTCTTCTATCTGAAATTTACACCAAATCAAAGCGATTGGGTAATATGATTCCGCCAAGAGTACAGGTTGTCTTCCTCCAGGAATGATGTTTTGGGAATATATGCTGAGAGATTCATAAGCAAATATGAAATAAGCATTCCCCACTTGAGAAAGAAGATTAGCATCTGGCTCTCTTGAGCTACTCTTTGACCCTGTATTCCTCCACTTATAAATGGGCCTGTTTTCCCCTTCTCTGGTGTAAAGAATCACAAAATGTGCCAGGAGAGTGACTCTTTTAGAGAACAGCTTTATCACCCTTATTTGCAATTTTACTCCCCTAAAAAGAAAGAGGCCATCAGCTGTTTGTCCACCGACTACAAATGGTCAACTCCTTTAGTGAACAGGAAGAGGTCTGCTACTGACTGGCCATTTTAAAAAGGAAATAGGTTCTACACACAAATCAATCAAACCAGTCCAATACCACCAGGCCCAAGATAAGAAAAATATTTAATATTAAAAATGGTCCCAAAGAAAGAACTCACTAATTGAGAGTTACTGAAGGGAGAGACAATTTTGAATTAATAAAATATCTTAATTAAAATGTGAGTTAAAAAAAAAAGAAAGTCATTATCTGTTTGATATTTGATGCATGAATCAATCAATCAAACGCCAGTGTGGAAAGTATAAAATGATATGAACTGGGCAAAAATAGAACCACGTGTAGGACTCATTGGGCTTAGTTTGATGAACAGATGAGAGCTATTTGAATATAGTTTTCCATTTACTTATAGATCAAGAGCTACTATAGTTTTGGGGAAAAAATTGTTCTTATCAACTGGTGAACATTTTCCTTACGATCTTTTTATGCTATTCTTTTCTTAGCTAATCCTTTAAAATGTAAAGGTAATGAACTCCCCAGACTCTCCCAAATAATTATAAATTTGGAATTGCTGGGAGTAGAATTCATGAAGTCTTTTTATATAGTCAAAAATTTTAAAAAATAACAAAAGAAAAAAGGACAACCAAGTATGGTTACTTCTATTTGAATCAGTCACATTTTGTTCCAAATTTATCACTGTTCTTGTACCAATAACACTGGAAACTAAATGCTGATTTAATGTGCTGGTATTTATTTTTGGCTTGGTAAAGCATTTAGTCTCACTGCCAATGTCTGTCTAAAAGAAATAGACATCTAACTAATACAAAACAGATAGACTAGCCAACAAATGATGATGAATGATCCTGGAGGAAGGAAAAAACCAAAACACGGAAATTAATTTGAATGTGTTAGGTATCTATTGCTCATAACAAATTATCCCAAACCTTAGGGGCTTAAAGCTACATGCATATACGTTCTCACATTTGGGGGGGCATCAGGGCTCTAAAGGCAACTTAGTTTGGGAGATTCTGGCTCAGGGTCTCTCATGAGGCTGGAATCAAGATATCAGCCGGGGGCTGGTCACGCAAGGCATGACTGAGGCAGAAGGTTCTCTTTCAAAGCTCATTCATGTGGCTGTTGGTTAAAGCCTTCTGTTACCATGTGGGAATTTTCAGAGAGCTGTTCAGAACCCATGACAGTTGCTTCCCCAAGAGCATGTGATTTAAGAGACAGAGACGGGGTGGGGAGGAGCAGGGAGAGAATGCCAGAATGATGCCGCAGTCTTTTTATAACCTAACTTTGCTTTTTTGTTTTTTTAAGACAGAGTCTCGCCTTGTCTCCCAGGCTAGAGTGAGTGCCGCAGTGTCAGCCTAGCTCACAGCAACCTCAAACTCCTGGGCTCAAGCGATCCTCCTGCCTCAGCCTCCTGAGTAGCTGGGACTACAGGCATGCACTACCATGCCCGGCTCATTTTTTCTATATATATTAGTTGGCCAATGAATTTCTTTTTATTTGTAGTAGAGACGGGGTCTCGCTCTTGCTCAGGCTGATTTTAAACTCCTGACCTCAAGCAATCTGCCCACCTCGGCCTCCCAGAGTGCTAGGATTACAGGCGTGAGCCACCGCGCCCGGCCTATAACCTAACTTTGTAAGTGACATCGCATCAGTTCTACCAAATTGTGGTTTAGAAATGAGTCAGTAAATCTTGCCCCACAGGCAAGGAGAAAGGAAGGGATTACACAAGGTCGTGAATACCAAGAGGAAAAATATCACTGGGGCCATTTTAGACTCACCACAGCCAGTTTTTTATATGCTGAATAGCTACATTCTGTGGATTATCTGTAAGTAGTCATCTCTGCAAAGCATGTCCTGGGGATGCGAGAAGGAGAAATAAAATAAGAACTAAAAGGCCAGGCGAGGTGGCTCATGCCTGTAATCTTAGCACTCTGGGAGGCCAAGGCAGGAGGATTGCTCGAGGTCAGGAGTTCAAGACCAGCCTCAGCAAGAGCAAGAACCCGTCTCTACTAAAAATGGAAAAAACTAGCCAGGCATGGTGGTGCATGCCTGTAGTCCCAGCTACTCAGGAGGCTGAGGCAGGAGGATCACTTGAGCCCAGGAGTTTGAGGTTGCTGTGAGCTAGGCTGACGCCACGGCACTCACTCTAGCCTGGGCAACAGAGTGAGACTCTGTCTCAAGGAAAAAAAAGAAAGAATAAAAGTTTCTAAACTATGTTTTGGTGCTTGGATTTTTGCTCCCATGAATTTTTTCCCTATGCTATTTAAGGAAAAAGATTTTGTTCACAGGTATTATAACGATTCGCCCAGAGCTGACAATCCAGGGTGCAGAAATATTGGTCACTTCCACGGTATAGCTTAAGAAGAGCCAGAGAACCTGCTCTGCGAGCATCTGCTAAGAGAAGCTACCAGATCCTTGGGGTACAAGATGAGCATTCTCAAGAGGGACAACATCACCCCCAAGGGGGCAAAAATGGGTTCCAGGGGGGCCAAAACTTCTCCTTTTATATGTACAGCATGGATGTACATACAGCACATAAACAGATACATAGCACATCTGTGCTATCAAATTTCATGGGGGGGGGCGATTAGGGAAAACAATGCCTTCAACGTTTCTGTAGGCAGTAATAATGAAGAGAAGGTTGATAAAAACTGGTGTAGGTCAATGCAGTAAAGAGGATTTTTAAGGCAAGGAAGGCAGGACTGAGACAGCTATGGGTGAAGAGGAGATGAAATTTGGTAGGTTGTAAATGGACTCTTCCACGTACAAATTGGGCTGCTGTTTTACTCCTCAGTCTGATTTTTACCTAATTTCTACCTTCCAGGGGTTCCTCACGGTTTATGGCCCGAGGAGAGTTCCTTTCCGGTTTCGTAGCACAGGTATGTACAAATCCACTTTACGTTTCTGGAAGGTTTGGGCTTGGCGAAGGAGGTTGTGGCTTGTGTTTGGTTTACCGCCTTGAAACGAAAAGTGTTCATTGCAAAGTTAGGGGAAAAAATGTCTCCATTTTTCCCCTCTTTTCCTCCTTCCTCCCATGCCTTCTTTTGGTGGAGTTTGTGAGTTGAAGTGAGAAAGAGGGAAGGACTAGAAAATAGAGGGTGTGAGGAATACAGAACTGTGTATTGGCAAGAAAACTTGCACTGTCAGCCGCCGTGTGTGGGTCTGGTCCTAACGTTCATGGTGTATCTAGACTGGAGTTTTCCCATTTTTGAAATGAAGGGTTTGTTTATAATAATACTTAAGGTTGACTCCGGCTTCAACAATATATAATCCCATGAGATACCATCTCCATCCTCATAATCATGTCTTCACGTACAGCTGGTAGAAGTATGTATCTTTCAATTAAGGCTGTGATGCTCCTATTGCAATTCAGATACTCAGTAGACCAGTGAAAGCTAAGCTGTTAACCTGTAATTGTCACCTTCATGCGGGCTGCATTCCGTCACAGTATTTAAGGAGAAATGATGCCAGCTCTGAGGACTCTTCATGGTTCCATCCAGGAGCCAGGCATAAAGTCCTTCGGGGCACTCCAGGACTTGGAGACATATTTAGCCCAAATCACAATTTTACCTAAAGTCAGCCTAATACATTGAACCACAAGACATTCTCATTTTTATTTTTATTTTGTTTTTGTTTTTTTGAGACAGAGTCTCACTTTGTTGCCCAGGCTAGAGTGAGTGCCGTGGCATCAGCCTCACTCACAGCAACCTCAATCTCCTGGGCTCAAGCAATCCTCCTGTCTCAGCCTCCCGAGTAGCTGGGACTACAGGCATGCACCACCATTCCCGGCTAATTTTTTCTATATGTATTAGTTGGCCAATGAATTTCTTTCTATTTATAGTAGAGACGAGGTCTCGCTCTTGCTCAGGCTACTTTCGAACTCCTGACCTCGAGCAATCCGCCTGCCTCAGCCTCCCAGAGTGCTAGGATTACAGGCGTGAGCCACCGCGCCTGGCCGACATTTTTATAGGTCAAAAATGATTGAACATTGTAAATGCTACACAGTTAAATGAGAGCTTAGCCAGTAGATCAATCTCTTTTAATGGGAAGCAATTTCAGTTTTTTTTATTAAAATAACGCTTTTATCTACTATTTTGATATTTATTAAATAGTTGTCACTGCTTTTATTTTTGCATTTTCTAAACCCAAGGGGTAACTGAATTTGAAAGTGAAAACAGAAGAATAGATGTCTATTTAGGCTAATAAATTAACCTAAAAACCAGAAAGTTGTTTTTCTGGTTGGAAAGAGAGTTTATTCATGAATAGATATGGTCAACCCACTTGCAGTTTTATAAAGACTCTGATTATCTTATCATTTTTTTTTTCCTGTAGAGTTTGTAACAATTCCCAGTGGAAATTCCACACACAGCCCCACGGCCCAGCAACAGAAACTCTACCTTTAGTGATCAAAGAGAAAGGCAGGGAGGCAGGGGTAGAAAACTGGTGGTGCGTTGGCTCTTCTACTTTAGCTTGCTTTTCCAGGGTCTACCTTGAGGTTCTGAGGAAACAATAAAGCAGATCCAGTTTATAAACTAGAAAATGAAGAAGCTGGATAGGGAGGGTTTGAAGGCTTGAGGGCAGTGAGAGAAGGAAGAAGAAGGAGAACGAGAAGAACCAGCAGACTTGGAGGGAGGCGGAGAAGAACTAGAAGAATTGGGAACATTAGAAGAATTTTGAGGAGAAGAAGAATGGGGGGAGGAAGAGAAGAAGTGAAAAGAATTGTAGGAGGAGGAGAGAGGGAGGAGGGGAAGGAGGAGGAGAGAGGGAGGAGGGGAAGGAGGAGGGTGGTACTCATGGTTCCCAATCCATGATCCCTAGATTGGTCCCTTCAAGAAAAGAGAAAGGGAAGTGAGTGTTACTTGTTTCTGTAATCATTACTTTATCCCTCACCTCCTTCCAAAAGAATTCCCAGTGACTAGGAGAGCAAAAGATCCAGGAATATTCTAGAACTGCTGAGAGAGAGAGAGAGAGAGAGAGAATGAATGCATAGCTTCAACTTCTTTTTGTTTGTTTTAGTTTTTTTGCCTATTGTGAATTGCACATTTTTTTTTGTTTTTAATTTGAGGGTACCAGTGTTTTTGTTACACGGATGAATTGTATGATGATAAAGTCAGGGCTTTTAGTGTGCCCATTGCCAGAGTGATGGGCACATCATCCCTGATAGGTGAGTTTCTGTCCCTCACCCCTTCTCAGTTTCCAGCGTCCTTTACACCAGCATATGTGACTGTGTGTGCCCCTTCGTTTATCTCCTGCTTATTAGTGAGAACATGGGGTGTTTGGTTTTCCAGTCCTGAGATACTTCACTCAGGATAATGTTGTCTAGTTCCATCCGCGTTGCTGCAAAAGGCATTATGTCTTATTCCTTTTTATGGTTGAGTAGTACTCCATGGTGCTCGGGTTGCAGTGTCCCTGGGAGGAGGGTAGAGCCCTGGGGGGGGGGGGGTCTACACAGAGGAAGGGTCTCTCCTCTGACCCTTCCTCACGTATGGGCGCCCCCAGGTACCCTCTGATCCTGCCAAGCAATCCCCCGGCTCCCCGATCCTTCACCCTGAGTGTGTCCAGTTGCCCCTCTGTGGATTCCACACGCTCTCTCTAAGACAACCCGTCTCTAGGCGAACATCTACCCGCCACTTCCCATCCTCTCCTTGACCACGCCATGGCCGGCTCTTCCTGGGCCGCCATCTTGGCCCACCCCGGCTTCCTCTTGTACTTCCTGTTCTGGCCCCAGCGCCCCACACACGGCCCAGCTAACCCGAATCAGAGAACTGACAGCAAAAACGGGAAGACAAAAACGGACGGGCACCGTCTGGATTTTCCCCTCTCCCTTCACAGCCTGCCCACCCCTCCTCTGGGTATTTACGTGTGTCTGTGAGTTTTGGCCTTTCTGGAAATCCACAGGGACAGGCCCCGTCCTGGAAACAGACTGGAAATGTTGTTTGACATGTGGATTAGGCTGTGTTGACAAACAGTGTGGTCTGTCGGATATTCCACAAAACACACCACGGCCACCTGCAGAAAGTGAACCCCCCTTACCCCCACCCCCCAGAGGCTGTGTCTTCTCTCCTGGCATGCTGAGGACCATCTCATTTCTGAGCAAAAGCACGGCAGAAAAGACAAACTCACGTGTCACTTTTTGCAACCAGTTTTGCATTCATAATTTTCATGTCACCGTGCTCAGCAGTTGTTCCCAGGACAACGCAACGAGCTGTCTTAACCTAGCCAGTAAACAAATACAGTAAATAAATACATAATCCCCCCCTCCAGCCCCTCCACTGTTCTTTCTTCCAGAACAACTTTCTTCTCTTCCGTAGCAAACTCTTGAGGCTGAAGATGAGGATGTTATTTGTACACACTCTGGTTCGTTGGCAGTATCTATTTTCAATCTGCCAAAAAAATGTGAAAAGGGAAGCATGCTGAGTTTAGACTCCCCAGGATTGAACTCAACTGGATGTCAGACTTCTAGTAGGGCTTGTAAAAGTTCCACTGGCGTTGCCATCTGCGCTTAGAGCAAAAAGACCAGCTGTAAAAAGCATCTCCTCGCCAAAACGTGATTTGGGAAAGGTCATTTTATTACATGATTTATTTGTGTTGCTTCTCCATGGTACAAAGTGTTCTGATATAGACGCAGAGCCTGGGGAAGGAGGAGAAATATTTAAAGACACCCCTAAGGCCCACATAGTGCCACAGCTCACAGGCAGCGCATGGGCCAAGGAGATGTTTGGTGTATATTCCAAAGGCTGTTTTAAGCCTTCGATCTGATACAGATTTTCTGCATCAATCAAATTAAAAAGGAAGTTCTGTCACGATAAGATCAATCTTCTCTCCAACCCTCTGAGGCTTCCCCAGTAAGAAACATGATTAGAAGTAAGTCTCGGCCGGGCGAAGTGGCTCACGCCTGTAATCCTAGCTAGCACTCTGGGAGGCCGAGGCGGGCAGATCGCTCAAGGTCAGGAGTTGGAGACCAGCCTGAGCAAGAGCCAGACCCCCGTCTCTACTAAAAATAGAAAGAAATTAATTGGCCTACTAAAAATATATAGAAAAAATTAGCCGGGCATGGTGGCACATGCCTGTAGTCCCAGCTACTCGGGAGGCTGAGGCAGGAGGATCACTTGAGCCCAGGAGTTTGAGGTTGCTGTGAGCGAGGCTGACGCCATGGCACTCACTCTAGTCTGGGCAACAGAGTGAGACTCTGACTCAAAAAAAAAAAAAAAAAAGAAAGAAAGAAAGAAATGGGTTTTGCTTCTATAGACAGCAAAAAGAAAAATAAAAGATGTTCTTCCTCTTTCAGAAGAAAAAAAGTCAGTTTAATCAAATTTCAAATGGTTTATCTTCTTTACACAGTATGTTGTCATTTTGAAGGATTTAAATTTTCTCTTATGGATTTCTTTTCCCAAAGAGGCATGTGTCAGTTACAATCTAAATAGACCTGCAGCATTTACTATGGAAAGTTGGAGATCTTTTTAAATGGAAACAGATGGGCAATTTTGTTTGTCTTTACCTGGCTCGATCATTGCGTCCTAAACACATGGGTGGGATTTTTAATACCAGGTTCGTGATGACGCTAAGTAGGATTTACTGGATAAATACGTCTTTGACCAGATATTTTATTTAACCTTCCCCTGCTGACGCAGAGTCCAAGCTGAATGCTTCTGGGTTTTGCTTTTTTGTTGTTGTTGTTGTTGTTGATCATTGATCCTGTTCATTGACTGCCAGCAACTCCCAGACATCAAGATCAGGTGTTTGAAAATAAGAACCCAGTAGAAGATTTTCCTCTTGCCTTCAGAGGGTTGCTAGCATTGAGACTTAGTGAAGCCTCTTGTTCCACTTGCTGAAAAGTACTTCGTGGAAAAGAAGCGAAATAGCCAGGCTGATCGGAAAACGTAAAGAATACGATTTGGTTTGTGATGGTTCCTCTCAACCTAATCACTCTCAGCCATCTTTCCTTTTATGTATTTATTTAAAAAAAAAAATGTTTATATAGGTTGCGACTATCCGAATCCTCTGGCTAATTGTAAGTTATTGGATAGTGCAGATTCTATCACTGCATCTTCAAAAGTAGCTCACTGGGGAAAGCACAGGGTACGGATCGTATTCTCTGATAATGTCTGTAGCTACGTTTGACTGATTTACCTCTTCGATGATTAAGTCTGATGTCTCCGTGGAATTCTGTTTGAGAAAGATCTGGAAATTAAACATCATGAATATGCAACAAAGCTGCTGGGAAGTTCAGCTCTAAGCAATTCAATCACTTTCTCTGCAGTTTTCTTTAAAGAAGCCATTGTTTAAACTAGGAATGCATTTTTTTTTTCCTATTTCGAAAGTTAAATATCAATACAGTGTGAAATGGTCCCTTGCAGTATTGAATTTTAATGTCCCTCAAAAAGCATTTCACCCTAGCAAGGCCACTTTGGGAAGACAAGGCTATTTCTTGGTGGCGTCTCTCTGCTTTCCGGCGCTTTGCGTTAAGAATTTCCAGAGAACTCAAGGCCAATACAGAAGTGATCTACAGTAAGTCCCTTTTGCTCTTCTTTGCTCTGTGTCAGAAAAGAGAGTCATCAATCGTAAAAAGTCTCATTCAAAATTAGGAAGACTCCCTCAGTAGTTGGGATAGACATAATAATGTAGGAGAGGCAAAAGGTGTTAAGAAAAATTACCCAAAACTTGGATATAAGACAAGAACATTCCTGACAGCCCCTTCGGAGTCATGCTAACTATTCTGCTTGGCCCACCTGAACAGGTACAAGACCAACAATATAGCAGATGATCTCAAAGAGAAAATTATTTAGGTTGCTGAACCTCTGCACACTTTGTAAAACAAGTAAGAGAGTCGACCGGGACCACTAAGTACTACAGGCTGTGAATTGGCTATTTCATTTTGAGCTCCTCGTGGTAATTTAAAAACTAGGCCACGCTAGGTCATGGCCAGGGCGTCTTGTACCAATTTCTTTCCTATGGTGGAGAGTGAGGCTTCTATAATCCAACCACAATACATCCATTAATTAGAATCCAATTAACTAAATATGCCACTAAGTAATGAATATGTACAAACAACAACAGATTCCACGTATTTTATTGTTTTATTGTTCCATGTATTCCATGAACATTTTAGAGTGCAGGAATAGAGTCTCGGGAGAGAGTTACCATGAGCCCCTCATTTTGTATGTCAGTATATGGATGCCTGAAGAGGTCAAACAACTACTTGGTTTGTAAAATTCAGAGCTGGGCATGGGACTCAAGTCTTTTTTTGTGAGTTATGAGCAAGGCTGAGTGGTCAAACACTCCTAGAATTTAGTCGTGGTTTTAATACTCACTAGCTGAGTCACCTCGGGTAAGTCACTTAACTTTTCCGAACTCAGTTTCTTCATCTTTAATAAGGGGAAAACACTACTGCTAATTTAATATTGTGAGCATTAGAAGAGTTAATTCGTTTGAAGCACTTAATATGTTGTCTGGCTCACAGTAAACACTCAATAAATCTTAATGGTATAGAAAAAGAAAATGAAATGACAGCACAAAGTTGATTTCAAAAGATTCTCCCAACATGTTCAAGGGAAGGAACTACTAAATGTTCAATTCAATCTCCAATCTCCAGAAAGGCAAATTATATTGAGCAAGTGAATTGGGATGAGTGACAGGCACAAAGTGGAGTATGATGTTAGAAGAAATGTCCAGTTCCTCACGCTTACTGGGATTCATCAGGCAGGAAGGTGAACAAATACATCAGAAAACTTTTGAACGGCAACAGTGTGGCAATACACCCATTTCTCATTAGTCTTAAGTTAGCCTGAAAAAAAAACCATCAATGGACGTTCTGGTTCATGTAAGTTATGTGTGTTCTATCATAAACCTTCTATTAAGTATAAGGGGCTTAAAAATAACTTAAAAGTTGAGCTTTCAAGAGTATGTGAGAGCAATCAGGATTCCCCTTTTAACTTCCCTTTTCTGGAACCTCTGTGATTTACAGCAGGGTTTACTTGACCTTCTAGTAAAGGCTTTAGTTTATTTGGGGGACTAGGAAAGACGGAAAGATTAAAGAAGTCCTAGAGCCACAGAGGGTTGGCAGAGTGACCTCAAGCTCAGAGTCACTGGGCCTTCAGACCTCTCCAGACAGGGGCTACTGGCGAGTCCAGGGCAGAACGCCAGCCAGGCTGTCTGCCCGAAAGTTCAGCACAGAACAAGCCCAACTGGACTGCCTGGGTCACAGAAAAGGAGGCACTCACTGTAAGGCATCTTTGTGAGAGTTAGCAGTGAGGGGCTTTTAATTTAGGGAAGATAAAAAAAAAACATGCCCTGATACAGGTAGAAACACAGTAAGCAGCACGTTTTCCTAAGATACTACTAACTTATAATGTCACCTTCTGAGTAAGACATAACAGGGACCGATAGAGAGTTCTCGTTTTTTTTTTTTTCTTTTTAAAAAATCTTCATCATTTCACAGATAGTTCTTCCCAAACAAGTCAGCAAAAAATCCCTCTTGCATTGCCTTATCATATAAAGATAACATATTTCCCTCCTTCCTCCTTTCCTTTCCTTTCCTTTCCTTTCCTCTTTCCTTTCCTTTCCTTTCCTTTCCTTTCCTTTCCTTTCCTTTCCTTTCCTTTCCTTTTCTTTCCTTTCCTTCCTTCCTTCCTTCCTTCCTTCTTTCCTTCCTTCCTTCCTTCCTTCCTTCCTTCCTTCCTTCCTTCCTTCTTTCTTTCTTTCTTTCTTTTTCTTTCTCTTTCTTTCATTCCTTCCTTTCTTTCCTTGCCTGCCTGCCTTCCTTCCTTCCTTCCTTCCTTCCTTCCTTCCTTCCTTTTCTTTCTTTTTTGTTTATATGAGCCTGTTTCCTTTGTGAAGATCTTTTTGGGACCTTGATTGATCAGCAGTTAAAACCTTGGTGGACCTATTTATCCTGCAATCTCCTGACCAAAGCCCTTCCCGACCATTTATTGATAATATGACAGCTCCACACTTAAGAACGGTTCCTTCTGGGCTGTCCGCGATGGAGAAAAGGGGTGAGAACCATCTTCGAGGGCTATTCTCGTGACTTTTGCTCCTCAGCTCCCGGGGAGCATGCGGCAGCCCTGCCAGTCCGTGGCTGCGCCAGCGGCCACCCCAACCTCGGTGCCCGGGGACCGTGTCCCTGTCCTCAGAGGACCCATCCCATCGGCTTGATCTGAGAGCCGCAGGAAGCCACTGCCAGGCAGAAGTCTGCAAACAGATTGCTTCCTTCCCGCTCCTCACAGCAAAGGAAGATAAAGGTTGATGGAAGAAAATGCAGGAGAGAGAAAGAGGTCAGGAGAAATGTCCCCAAACCTGGAAAGACAGCAGAATGATGACTGTGACCTTTTTCCAAGTCTTACTGTGTTTACTAGCCTAGGTGAAAATCATTTGAAGCTTTAGGGCTGCATGGTCCAATAGGGTAGCCACGAGTCACATGGGGCTCTTTAAAATTACACCTGCATTAATTAAAAATTATATAAAATAAAAAATTCAGTTCCTCGTTCACTCTGGCCACCAGGGCTCAATGGCAACGTAAAGCTAGTGACTACCCTATTACACGGCACAGATAGAGAACGTCTCAATCACCGCAAAAATGTTTTTGGACAGCTGCTCTATGGGAAGGTAACATTCCCATAAGATTGGTTATTAATTAAAGCTTGGACTCTGTAGAAGTTCGATATTAACTGTCAGAAGATTGATAATTGCAAATGAATTTTATTCTCTAGAGATGCAAATAATTTTTGTACAGAAGAAAATATAACACTACAGGTTATATATATATATATATACACATATATATATGATTTTTTTGCCTTACAGGCAAAACCATTTTTATATCCAAATTTGCAATCTTGTTCTAGCCATTTTAACTGAACAAATAGATATCCTTTTCTTATATCCCACCTTGAACCGACTCTGTCACCCTGCTCTGTCCTCTCTCTCTCTTGTTAAAGAGTTAAAGAAATCCTTGACATGAGCTCACCATATATTTTAGAGTATTATGTTTCTCACTTTTTAAAAATTGTACTCTGACAAAGAGATTGAACAGATGCACCCGGTAGGAATGTTACTTAAATAGGGTCTAAATTAAATATTGGGCAGGTTGTTCTCTTGGCAAAATTTATTCCAGTGCTTCTCGGGTATTCCAGTAACTCAGCAGCATGGCGTAGACGCAGGGGTCCTCAAATTATGGCCCGAGGGCCACATGTGGCCCACCTAGCACATTTATCCGGCCCTCCGGGTGTTTTTGCCACCACTGGCTGTCCTGCTTAGCAGCCGACTCGTCCCTGGCCCACAGTGCTCACTCTCCAACGGTCTGAGGGACAGCGGACTGGCCCCCTGTTTACAAAGTTTGAGGACCCCTGGAGTAGAGATTAGGAGTCCAGACTTTGAAGACCAGGCTCAAGGTCCACAGAGGCTTCTTCCAGGATGACATACAAGAAGAAGGAAGCAGAAACACAATAAAAGAGAAAGAATGGGAGAGGATGGAAACTTTTCTCTTTTTATTTTGTGCAATGCTATATGGTTTGACTTTTTAAAAAGTAATGAGCACAGAGAACTACACAACTAAAAACAAAACTAAAACAAGAGTTGCATGTCCAAGAAGGCAACTTAGTCTTGTGGTTAAGAAATTGTGGGCATCACACATCCCAAGGTTGAAGTCAGCACTCTACCAGTGACTAGCCCTGTGACCTTAGGCGAGTTATCTAATTTCTCTGAGCCTCAGTTTCCTCGTCTATAATACGGACATCATAACAACTAGATCATAGGGCTGTTGCAATGATGAAATTAGGTAATATCTGGCACATAATAGTAAGGACTGGATAAATGTTTGCTGTTATTGTTTTTACTCCAGGGAACCTGGGAGCATTCCATAAAGCAGAGGGGTGTCCTCAAACTTTGTAAACAGGGGGCCAGGTCACTGTCCCTCAGACCGTTGGAGAGTGCGCACTGTGGGCCCGGGACGAGTCGGCTGCTAAGCAGGACAGGCAGTGGCGGCAAAAACACCCAGAGGGCCGGATAAATGTGCTTGGCGGGCCACATGTGGCCCTCGGGCCATAGTTTGAAGACCCCTGCCATAAAGTGATGCATGGAAAGAGCAACATCTAATTCCTATTTGTATCCATCTGATCTTCAGAATTCATGAGGCTTCTGCACTCTCCTGCATGATTTATTTCATTTTAATGCAAACACAATTTCCTCCCAAATTCTTCCAGTAAAGATGTGCCACATTTATGACTTTTTGCCTCTTCTTGGTGAGCTCAGCGTGTCATTGGAGGTACACATTCCCGAGGCGGGAAATGGATATCTGGTAGATGCTAGGTTATGGGTTCGGTTTTCCTGAAGACTTAGTAGGAAAAGCCTTTTAAACCTGGTTTTAGTTGGCTTTAAAGAAGCAAGAGTGTCCAACAAGACGCACACACTCAATGAAACATACAGATACGCTACCATCACCACCAACACCAATACAGCCCACACGATGCCAGAACACTACTCCAAAACTTAGCAGAACTTGCGATGTGGGCAATTATTTTGGTCAAGGGAAAGAAGAAAGAACAAAGACTTCAAGAGAAAATCAAAGAGGCTAGGATGGGGGGCGGGGGGCATTTTCTCTTCCTTCTAGCAGAATCTATTCGTACCTGAAGCAATTTTACCTGTTGGTAGAAGACCCCAGGGAAGAGGAGCTCATAAGCTAACACATCAGCTCCAAAGAACCAATCTTAAGAGTGTCAAAACCGGAAGTAGCCCAGAGAGTCTCCCTGGGAGTATGGGAATCTCTCTCCCCACCCCCAGTTTGTTATTTGGGTGACAAATAACCAACGACGGCACTGGTGTAAGTAAAAAGGGGATTCCAGTTGCTTGCAAACCGAAAAGTTTTAGCGTTGGCTCCATGTGAAGCCTGTTCAAGAGGCTCATCTTCACCAAGAACCAGCGTTTCCTCCTCTCTCTGCCTCCTCCACGGCATCAGATTCGTTTTCCAGGGTCCCACCAGGGCCCACCCAACCTCTGGGAATTCCAGACTCTCCCCCTTCACCCTCTTGCAAATATTCTGTCCAGAAAAGAGAACGGCAGGTTCGCCACAGCCTCGAAGAATCTTTTGATATTATTTTTATTAATATTTACACCTCCCCCCGCTAGAGCCCATTATTTTAAGAAACTTGTCCAGTCTCCCCCCTTCCTGAGGTTTTTCACGTGCAGAGCCTAGTACAGCACCTGGGAATGTGGCAAGCGCTCGGTAGCTGTCATTAACAGCTCTTACTGCTGTTACCACTGATCCAACTCTGGAGTTATTGTAAGGAGGCTGACGCCTAGCGTTGCTCAGGCTTCTTGGGGGGAAAGCCAGGTGAGTAGTTTGTCAGGATGCATCACTACCTCCAAAGCCGGTTGAAGAGGTCCGTTGTCAACGAAGAGAGTCACGGGAGAGCCTTAGGAAACAAACAAGGGGTGGTGAGGCAGCCGGAGGTGGCAAACCCACGAGGTCGTGGCCATGCCTTGGGCTGCAGAGATCGGGGAGGAAATACTGTTACAGGAGACCTGAATTCCAGGGAGGAGGGCAGAAATACTCAGACTTCCCTCTCTCCCACTTTCTTGTCAGTGTCATTCTCTAGCTGAACGCGACTTGAAGCTGGCTTGCTAAGAATCCTCAGTGTTCAGGCCTCCCAGGCTCCTAGGGCTCAGAGACAGGTGAGCGATAATAACTCTAGGGGAAGAGAAGCAGAGAAAAACCACATCTTTGAAGCCTGGAGTCAAATACATGGGTAATGGCCTGATGGTTGAAGTTCTCTCCACGTGAAAGGTCCCTGGTTCTGGGACTCTCCTTCCCTTTATTAGCAGAGGCTGCCGTTCAAACAACAACCTAAGCGAGTTGGAAGACACGCAAAGACAGCATGAGCTACTGAATTTCAAAGCTTCAGTTCTTTGAACAACGTTAAAGTCTGTTTCTCACAGAGGGCAAACTGGTTCATTTCAAATGTGCTTTGTGAGTATCAACGGACCACTCAAATGTTTACTTATTTTATTTTAGATCATCCTCCTGGTGGGTTAAAAAAAAAAAAAAAAAAAGCACAAAGAAACAGCCCAGTTGCTTTGAGAGAAAGGTTGGTGGAGGGATGAGCAGCATTCATGCATATAAATTATCTGCATTCAGGGCCGGTTCCATATTAAAGCAACATTAATTATTCATTTAGTGAAAGAGAAAAATTTACCTGTCCTAGACAACCCCCAGGGTGACATTATTTTCCGAGAACCTGCTTCTGAGCCAAAAAGCATCCCAAATGCCCCTCTCGTTCGGCCTCTCTTCCTGGAAATGAGACAGGCTATGGAAGGAAAAACAAATGAACACTTTATAGTCACACCATGTCCAGAGCTGAAGAATTGTGTGTGTGGGAAAAACGAAAAATCCCTTGCCTCTGGCTCTTGAATAAAGTTCAAACTTTGGCCTGTTCCAGGCCTGGGATTTGAGGGCCTGGCAGAGGGGGACCCCCTGGGGAAGTTCTGACACCTGGCTGAGTGTCCAAGTCTCCCCCTTGCCCATTCCCCAGTGACTTTCCGGAAACAGAACAATCGTTGTCCAAACTCAACTCACAGTAGTCCACCGAGAGAACAGCCTATTGTTCTTCCAACTGGAAAATGTTCTAGATTTTCAGCAGCAGACTGAGGGCAAGTCCTAGGGACCTGGGGAAGAAGAGCATCCAGAGAATACATTTTTATTTGCTAGAAAATAGCCACCTTGTTCATTCGATCCTAACAAAGTCAGGGATCTGAATGTTTCCACTCTTACCGATAAAATTGCTCTTGCCACCCCCTCCTAAAAATATTAATGCTGTGAGATCCTAGCAGTGGCCTTAAAGAATTTTTGTTGTTGTTGTTCTGGCTTTAACCCATTGCACTTGCTTGCTTTTTTCTCGATTCCTTTGTTCTACTCGAGATTTAATTTTTTAACCCTTTGCACTGGGATGTCGAGTGTGACTTGACACAGTTGGCCTTGGTGGCAGCTCGTATGTGGAGCCACACTCGACACGTAGTGTCACCGCGGGGAAAGGGGGATTTTTGTCTATTTTTCCAGTATCTTCTCTTGTTTTCATTAGCATGAAAGGACAAGTAAAATGCAAATGCAGAGATGGTCCACTAACTTCCAGGGGTGGGATTATTATCCACTAACTTAGAGCAACGTTTAGATGGAAAGCTCCATACCATCACACCTCGCCCTAACAAAAAAACACAAAGATCGTGTCGTTTGTTCTAACAGAAAAGTCAAAGGAGGAAGAAGAGAGACGATTTATATTTGCAAAACATGTGAGTGTAAACCAGGTCTTCATGTGGGTGAATGTTTCAAAAAATATCACACCATGAAAAAGTATAGAGATTAAAATTACTCTCTGAATGTATCAATAATTTGAAATATTAAAAAAAAACAAATAAATAAGTTTATATGAAAAGAAACTCCAGTTTTGTATTCTACTGCCATGCTTTGTGAAATCTAGGGTATTTAATGAACTGGAAACTTTGAACTGGAAACTTCTATCTTGAGAAGTCTCGAGGGTCAACTTGACATTGCTGAGCGCACAGGATTGTTGAAATTTTGAGAGCAGCAGCTACATAAGTCACCAAAGAAGCCTGGAGAGCTCCACTGACCTACAGAGATCTTTTCTGCCACTTGCTGGCATGGTCTGAAATTCAGCCTTTAGTGGTATATTTATTGGGATCTTTCAACTGTTTTGTTTTCCAAGAGACCCACGTGTTAAGCGTAAATACAGCTCAAAAAAAGGATACTCTTGGAACTTTTGGAGTTCTTGGCAGTCTGGGCAAATGTGGTAGAGGCCGGTAGAGTGTTCCCATGGCTTGAAAACAAGGTTATTGAAAGGCTGCTAAAAATTATTTTACCTGCTTCATAACTTTTCTGTAGGTTTATCACTGCAGCCCAAGTTTCTTTCAAAGGAGAGATGTTTAAGGTGAGAAGATCCTGCTTATCAGCTGTGTGGCCTTTGGCAAATCTTTTCCTCTTCCTAAGCCTCAGTTTCACCGTCAGTAAAATGGGTCCATAGTTAATAATTACGTCATTAACTCTGTGAGGATGACGTGAGATAATTTATGTAAAGGAACTAACATGGTGCTTAGAACATAGTAGGTGTTCAATTAAGTGTGATACGATGACATTTATGGTGATGATGAGTCCATCTCCTCCCTAAAAACAGATAAACAAGGAAGGACGTTTAAATGCGCACAGAGAAAAGTACAATAAGGAAGACGCAGATGGCTGGGACATTTCGATGGCAGCTGGCTCCCTGTTTCACTGCTTTCTGTCCCTTGCTGGGAACAGGGACGCTTAATAAAGGATATGGCGTTGCTCTCTGTTCAGCTGATTCCATCCAGAGGAGAGAGGGGAATGCAGGGGAAAACCATAAATAGATGCAGCTGTCTGATTCCTCAGGGCCGTTCCTGGGAGAATATTTACTTAGTTCCAAGGAAACAGTTTTATTTGGCAGATTATGATTTTAAAATTTCTTGCCTCTGCATGCTAGCGTTTCCTCCCTCCAGCTAACTGCTTTGTAACTTTGACACTCTGGTCCTCCTGTACCTATAGCGTTTTCTGTGGCTACTAGTCTGCATGAAATCCAGCTAGCTAGACGTGGCCCCGTCTCAGCCAGCCTCCTTTGCAACACGTAAGCATGGCATGGGGCGGATGTCGGGGAAGATAGTGGAAAACAACACAGACCAAGAAGCAGTAGATTTGGGGTCAAATCGAGTCATGTGGGTTTTACTCTAATGATCATCCTAATTTGCTCACCCACAGGGCTCTTCAAAGGAAGGAAAACGGAATGGACAAGGGTTTAGTCCTCGTAAAGAAGACTCAAAAGCCATTGGGGTCTATTTTTAAGTCACGGACATCATTTCAGAAGCACATTTCCTTTTTGTATCCACCGAAATGCCTTGATTTCTAAGTGGCATATTTAGCATTCTTAGAAAAAGAAAACCTGTTTGGTTGACTAAGTCACGCGTGTTTGCCATGGGCGGGTACGCAGTCGCCGAGGAAGAAAGCGGAGAGAGAGAGGAGAAACAAGTGTAGACCTGAGCTCTGATGGTCACCAAATGGCCATCTCTGAGGTTACCAGCAGGGTACACTAGGGCTTCCTGGGTTTCCTGCCATTCTCATCTGGTCACGTTCTAGCTGTGGGGACAATGCCCTACAGAGCGCATTGTCACTTGGGCCCCAATGCAACACTCGGGGGCCACCGTGTTGCCCAGATTGTCCTCAATGGGCTCCAGAGACTTCAGCTCCCAGGGGTGAGGCTGGACCCATGGTGGCCCCATCCTCACCCAGCTCACAGGGTCCTCCCCACTCAAGAACAAATGGCTCCTCTGGTTCACCAGCTTTTCCCGGACACGTTAGAAGTCCCTTTAGGCTCATCCATGACTCTGGTGCACGTGGAGATCCAGAGCTACCGATGGCCACACCCATGTCTCCTGGGAATGGAACTTTCTGGAAACACGCACTACATACAAAGACCAGCGACTTTCCAGCCAACAGCCTGCTCTTGGTCAGCCGCTACTAACGTTCATGCCACCCTCCGGCCTGCCTCCCTATCCCGGTAATAAAAATCCAAAGCCAAGTCAGCTATCTTCTATGAAGAAGTTGGAAAGTTGCTGACAGACGGGGAGATTATTTTACTCTTCTTGTCCTGGCATCATTTTTTTTTTTCTTTTTCGCATTTGCATCATTTTTTTTTTAAATTTTAATTTTGAATGTATAATAGGTGTACATATTTTTGGGGGGAGGGTATCCGTGATATTTTGATACATTCCTATAATGAAGATCGCATCAGGGTAATTGGGATGGCGATCGCCTTAAAATATTTATCTTTTCTTTAGTAGCATCATTATTAGTATAACAGTACCCTTTCATCCCTCAAATGTTTGCAATTTCAATCATGAAATACGTGATCACTGTGTTTGTAGGTCAGGCAACGGCTGTGCTGCTAGAACAAAGAGACCCCAAAATGCAGCGGCTTAAAGAATATGGAGATTTCCCTTCTTTCTTATGTAACAGTTCTAAGATGAACTGTCGCCCAGGTTTGCAGGGTTTCTCTTCCATAGGGTCATCCGGGAGCCCAATTCCTTCCGCCTTGTTGTCCCCCCACCTCTTGGGAGATCGAATGTGTCTACGCGTTTAAGTCTAGGCTGCAGTCCGGGTTCCAGGTCGCAGGGAGGGGAGGAAGGAGTAGGAAGGTGAGCATGGCCAACGGCTGAGGGCCTAGAACCCAAAAGCAGCACACACCACGTCAGCTCCCATTTCTGTTGGCAAGACCCTGATCACACGGCCCTGCCAAAAGTCCTCGCACGAGTTCCTTTCGAAGCGAAGCAAGAGACAAAAGCTTCGTGCTGTTTTATCGGGGAGTGCCAAGCCAAGAAGCAGAAGCGAGCGAAAGATGGAATGGAGCAAGGAAGGAGCAAGCGCAAATAGCAGGATGCATTACTGAGTGGGCAACGCTTGACATCCGGTGTCATCAGTTGTTCTTCTGGGACCATCTTCTAGGAGGCCCTGTGCATATTTGGAGAAGAATTTATTCATTTCCTATTGATAAAAGATTCAGAGGCATTAGGTCCCCTGAAGTTCCAAGTTGCACATCTCTTCTTCCTTCCTTTTTTCCTTCTGTCCATCCATCTAACACACCCAAGACAGTTCCACAGAATACCTTTCCGCAAGTGCATATCAATGCACACCGCTGTGTGGCCCCCATCATAATCAAGATAAGGAAGAGTTCCATCATCTCAAAAAATTCCTTTTTGCCAATTTTTAGTCAACTACGTAAACAACCGTTGCTCATTCTTCACTCCCTATCTTTACCTTTCATATAAATAGAATCATATATGCAGCCTTTGGATTCTTTATTCACTCAACATAATGTATTTGATGTTGGTCCATGCTAAATGTTTCAATTTTTTTTTTTTTTTTTTTATTGCTGAGTGGTATTCTCTAGGATGGCCATAGCCCATTCTGATGATCTCTTCATCAGCTGAAGGGCACTTGGCTTGTTCCCAGTTTGGGAATTTTTACAGATAAACATGCTATAAATAGTTGCATACATGTTTTTTACGTGAATAAGTTTTCATTTCTCTTGTAAACCTCACAACAATCTTCCGAGGCAGGTGTTAATGTTTCTATAACACAAAGGAAAAATCTGGGTCTCAAGGTAGTTAAGTGAGCCAATATTACATAGCTATTTGAGTGGCAAAAACTGGATTTGAATCCACGTGTCTCAAGCCCATGGTCTTTGAGAAAAAGACATATAAACAAAATGTCTACATTACTGTAGACAACTTATATATATATATATTTTTTTTAAAGTGCCGAAAAATACAATGGAATCCAAGAAAAGTGTGCATAACTCTTTCTCCCTTAGAAGATCATGAAAGTGTTCAATGTGGATCTAAAATTCTGGATCTTAAGGCATGAGCAGGTGTCTCCTAAGCAGACAAAAGATGGTGGCAAAGCTATAATGTAAGTGTCACAGTGACTTAATGACTTAGTCTTGTTGTCTTCTGCCTCCCAAGCACCTGGAACACTATCTTATATATAGTAGGCACTCAACAGGTATCGGCCCAGGCAAAGAATTTACGAACAAGACCCCCAAAGCAATCACAGCAACAATAAAAATAAATAAATGGAACCTGGCCAAATTAAAAAGCTTCTGCACAGCCAAGGAAACAATCAGTAGAACGAGTAGACAACCTACCGAGTAGGAGAAAATATTTGCATACCATACATCTGATAAACGGCTGATAACCGGAATCTATAAAGAACTCAAGCAAATCAGCAAGAAAAAATCAAACAACCCCACTAAAAAGTAGGCAAAAGACATGAATAGAAACTTTTCAAAACAAGATAGACTGATGGCCAACAAAAAATACAAAAAAAATGCTCAACATCTCTAATCATCAGGGAAATGCAACTCAAAATCACAATGAGTTATCACTTAACTCCAATCAAAAAGTCCCCAAATAACAAATGCTGGCATGGATGCAGAGAGATAGGATACTGGTACACTGTTGGTGGGACTGCAAACTAGTACAACCTCTGTGGGAAATAGTATCGAGATACCTTAAAGAACTGAATGTAGAACTACCATTTGATCCAGCAATCCCACTACTGGGTATCTACCCAAAGGAGAAAAAAAAGACATTTTATAAAAGAGACACCTGCACTCGAATGTTTATGGCAACACAATTCACAATTGCAAAGCTGTGGAAACAACCCAAGAGCCCATCAATACGTGAGTGGATTAATAAAATGTGGTATATCTACACCATGCAGTACTACTCAGCCATAAAAAAAAAAATGGCGAACTAATACTCTTGTATTAACCTGGATGGAACTAGAGATCATTCTTCAAAGTGGAGTATCACAAGAATGGAATGGAAGAACAAACACCGCATGTACTTGCCATTAAATTGGAACTAATCGATCAACACTTAATGTGCACATATGGAAATAACATTATCAAAAATCAAGCAGGTGGGAGGGGGAGGGGAGATGGGGACATTCACACCTAACAGGTACAAAGAACACCATCTGGGTGATAGGCACACTTATAACTTCGATTTGAATGGTACAAAAGCAATTTATGTAAACAAACCATTTGTACCCCTGAAATATTCTGAAATAAATATAAATATATCAATATGTCTTGAATGAATGAATGCATTTCCACCAAAGACCACAGCATGAGTAAGGACAGGTCACCTGGTTTACATTAAGTCCCCTTCCCTGCTGCATGGCCTCTCTCCTTCAAGTACGAGGGAAGTTATCCAGGTGCTATTTGTGGAGGCCTTTGCAAAAATTTTGCCATGATTTTTAAATTTCCAGCTGTCCAGTGGTCACATCCTCCATCTTGGGCCCTGGGAGTTAAGAATCTTGATCTCGGACGAGCCCCGTGTGACAAGCCAGGCCTTGGCCCGATGCACAGACAAGCAAAAGCGAGATGTGAAACTGGGGAGGCAGGCTTGTCTCCTAGTGTTCTGCCAGCTCCGGCACGTCACGAATTCTGTTCCTTGTCCCTTAAGGCACCCGCTCAAGTTCTGGGCAAAGAAAGCTAAATAAAGCCCATGGAGTGACAAGTCCCCGTGCTGAGCAATGGAAAGGGCAAGCTATTGTTTGGACAGTCCCATGAAGAGGGGCGTGGAGGGGTTCAGGAAGGCAGGGGGAGAGGCTCCTGCCTTTTTTCTTTCTTTACTCGCCATTATAGAAAATTCGAGAACACTATAAATCTGCACCAAGTCCCCAACCCCTGGGCCATGGACCAGTACCGGTCCATGGCCTGTTAGGGACCGGTCTGCAGAGCTTTGCAAGTCCCAAGCACCACCCCACCCTCTACCCCCTGGTCCATGGAAAAATTGTCTTCTATAAAACCGGTCCCTGGTGCCAAAAAGTTTGGGGACTGCTGCTACAAATCAAAGGAAGGGCCTACAATTATCCCCTCCCCAACATTGAAAGAGTGGCGTTTAGTGTATCAGAATTGCTACTTTTATGCTTCCTCTAAGCGCTCACACACACACACACACACACAACGGAAGGGTCCTTGTAGCCTGCTTTTCCACACAGTTACCGGGAACATCCTGCATATCGTTAGCTATGAGTCTGGCAACGCATTTTAAATAGCTGCACGTTGTTGGAAAATTGATGCAACCAATTGTCAAGATACATATTTACCTTGAAACAGATTGTTGTTGTCAGAAAAATAAGAAAACATACTGTCCCATGGTGGTTAAGAGAACTGGCTTTAGTGTGGATTTTGGGTTTGAGTCTCAGCTTCTGGAAGGTTCTAACTTCGGGCGAGAGACTTAAGTATGTTGCTCCATCAGTAAAATGAGTATGAATAGTTCTTTTGCAAGGACCCAGGGAGGTCCTTGTGAAATATTAGTCATAATATTAGTCATAATAGTCATGTGAAATATTTGGCATGGCACCTGGCACACAGTAGGGCCTTTGTATGCATTAGGTATAATTATCAGTAAAAAAAAAAAATTGCAAATACAGAAAAGCACAATTTTTTAAAACGACTGGCCATCCTTCCACCTAGAGATGATTGACATTAATCGTGTCACCTTGCACTTGCGCTCCTGTGTCCGATATAACTTGCAGGCACGTTTTCTGCCAAGAAATATTGCTCTCTCGTCGATATCATCTTTTTAAGCGATCGCAGGGCTTTCCATGGATGAAAATGCGCCAGGATAGATTACTGAGGGAGAAGGAGATGAGGTTGAGCCCAGCGGAACACAAAGCCTGGGTCCCACGCCTGGCCACATTCTCACTGTGCGTGTTTCATAACCCCAGCTAAGAATAATCATCTTGCCGCAAACTCAGAACGCTGCGGAGTCAGGAAAGATCTGAGCACTGTGTCCCAGTTTCCAAAACCAGAGCTGACCTTGATTGTTCCAGGAGGTCACCCTTCACCTGCACACCCTGCTAGTGGCTCTCGGAGGAATTCAAATGGGAAACGGTCGGATTCCGCCCTCCCCCCCGGCCGGCACCCCCTGGCTCCTGCTGACTCAGCAAGCAGGGGACACCGTGAGAGTTCACTGGGTTTGGCCGAGCAGGGCCCGGCTGTGCTGCTGCAGTCCCAGCCTCCTGGGAGCCAGATGACGGGCAGGTTTGTTTACACTGAATCGCAGACCAAACAGCTGGGGAAATGTTAACCCCTTTAATTTTGCCCTGGCTGCCTTAAACAGGAATTTGGGTATACCACAAGAAGTTTCTTTTTCTCATTCTTTGTCTCTCTCTCTCCTTTCTTCCCTTCTACTTTTTTCCTTTTTCCCCTCCTTCCTCTTTTTTTTTTTTTTTTAATTCCCTCCTCTTCCCTTCTCTCTTTCTCCCCTCCCCCTCTCTTTTCGTCTTTTCTTCCTTCTCTGCAACTTCCATAACAAAGCCTTTTGGGGGAAGTTTTTTAAAGAGAGATAAATCCTTTATTTTTAGAGCCAGAAGGATTTTTTTTTTTCCCTTTGGCCCCGAATTTATTTGCAAGCTGGAAGAACTGTGAAACAAAATAGGTCAAAGGCCTGTTTCTTATTCAGGCAAAATGTCTGTGGAAAGTTCTGATATGGCCAGACCTCTCGGTGACCTTAGAAATTGCATTTTGGGGAAAAAGAGGATTGAAATGTGTTTTCTCTCCCATGATCCTTCCTCCTTCCAGTGCCCTGACCCAGGCCCTAAAGTTGGAGAGTCCACTCCTCCAGGCAAAGGAGAACAAGTGGGACTCAAGACACGGGTGGCTAGACTCCCAGCTGTGTGTCACCTGGCAAATGTCACTTCTGCATTCTCTTCTGAGGCATTCGGCAACATAATGCACAAGATAAAGACCAGTGGGCTGCAGTTAGAGCTCTCATTTCCATCCCCATCTATGCATTAGGAAGGCGGGAGAGGGTAGTGTGGTTAAAAGCAGAAATCCCAGCTCGGCTACTTGCACACAGTGGGTCTTCAAAAGTATGACTCAATCTCTGCGAGCCTCCCTTTCTGCTTCTCTAAAAGTTGCAGTAACGATGGCACCCATTTGACAAGGTGAGGCAAAAGGCTTAGCCAGTACTTGGCCCAGGCAGTTTGCAGTCGTGGGTAGTATTTATTAATAAATCAGTTAGCTGTGAATCCAATGCATTAAATTGTCATCTAGCCCATGCTTTCCAAAAGCAAAAGCACCAATCTGTTTATCAAATGCTCCTTTGGAAGTAAGTGCATGGTGTCTGGAATATTTTATTGGACCCATCAAAAATAAACTATTGAAAGAAGGAATAAGGTTAGTCCAGGATGACTTGGACCTCTGCAGGCTCCCAGCCGACTCTGGCTGAGTTCTCTCCTGAACGTTCAAGAAACGCGTGTTAATCATCGAGTTCTGAATGCTAGATCCATTGCTTTCTAGTTTTTAGAATCCACATTTTTCTCATTTTTGAAAACTGGAATAACATATTCCTGTCTCCAATCCCCTGGCCTTGCTCCCAGTCTCTGATTTCTCTAAGATTGCTGACTGTGGTTTTGTAATCACATCTGCGAGTTCTTTCTGAATTCTAGAATTTAATCCAACTTGAACTCATTAAACATCTACTTCCCCATTTATTATCTCTTGTGCTATCTTGGGCTTCAATTGTCTCTTTAAAAGCATGTTTCTTTTTAAAATATATATATATATATATAAAGTAATACATATTCATTTTTTTTTTAAATTTTAAAAGTGTGGTTAAGCAAAATGAAGAGGTCAATAATCATCAGTAATTGTAGCTGAAACAATGGTGCTTCCTGATTTGAGATAATGCCTTCCAGTATTTTTCTCTGTAGATATAGATATGCACGCTGTTGGGTAAAGAAAGCATCAACATATTTCCATATAATTAGTTCTTTTTCTACAACCTCGTTTTTAATGTTAGCATACAGTTTCATCGCGGGAATGTGAGGTCATTTTTACCGAGCTGGGCCTCTTTGGTTGAGCATCGTGGCTTTTTAGCAATTTTGCTGTATTATTAACGTTGCAGTCGCTGCTTTGGTAAAAGAAGTAGGTGCTCCATTGTTGATATGCTTGAGTAAGGGGGCCCCAGAGGCGTGAGAATGAAGACTTAAGAAGCAGAAGCACTCTGAGTGCTGCCTCTTGCCCTCATGCTAGACGGCTGACTGCAGGCAAATGACGCCACTCTTCAGGGACTCAGTTTCCCTTCTAATAATTCCTTCCTGGTAAAGGGGTTGGGGTGTTGACATACAATGGCTCCTAGAAGGAGCTCTTGAGGAGGTTAAATGCAACAGTGTATATCAAGGCTCGTAGCGCAGTGCTTGGGTCTTAGGAGGAGGGGTTCAATAAATGGTAGCTCTTGTTGCTAATATATATATATATGTGTGTGTGTGTATATATATATATATTTTTTTTTTTTTTTTTTTTTTGACAAAGTCTCACTTTGTTGCCCGGGCTAGAAGAGTGCCGTGGCATCAGCCTCGCTCACAGCAACCTCAAACTCCTGGGCTCAAGCGATCCTCCTGCCTCAGCCTCCTCCCGAGTAACTGAGACTACAGGCATGCACCACCATGCCCGGCTAACTTTTTTTCTCTATATATTTTTAGTTGGCCAATTCATTTCTTTCTATTTTTAGTAGAGATGGGACCTCGCTCTTGCTCAGGGCTGGTTTCGAACTCCTGACCTTGAGCCATCCGCCCGCTTCGGCCTCCCAGAGTGCTAGGATTACAGGCGTGAGCCACTGCGCCCGGCCGTCTTGTTGCTAATATTATTTTTGCCATAAATATCCTATATGGTTCAAGGTCTATGTACTTTGAAAGTAAAGATATTGTTGAAGGTCAATGATTCCCTAAATTCAGGCACTTACATTTTGAGCTCGATGCAAAGCAAGTGGGACCCAACAGGACACTGTAAATAATATAAATGAGGACGCGTGTAGAGCCAACAGTGAGTTCTGCTGTAATAGGAATTATGCATTTCTAAGAATCATCACGCTGTGCAAAGTAGTACAATCAACACTGCAGGATTTAAGGGAAATGGAGTTATGCTGGTGGTTCTCAACCACTCATAAAATCTTCTGTGATCTTGCCTCTGTCCCAGGGAACTCTTGGCAACCAACGTCTCTAATCATGTATGTCGCTGCAACTAGGGACTGGCGGAGGGGTGTAACTGGCTTCTAGTGGGTAGAGGCCAGGCCAGGGCTGTTGCTAAACATCCTCCAGTGCTCGGGACAGCCCGACCCCACGCCCCCAGCAAACAATTATCCGGCCCAAAATGTCAGTCATGCTGAGGTTAAGAAACCCTGGGTTTGGGGTACAGCACCCCAAAACGTGTCAGTGACAAATTTATTTTTATTTTATTTATTTATTTATTTTTTTTTTTTGAGACAGAGTCTCACTCTGTTGCCCAGGCTAGAGTGAGTGCCGTGGCGTCAGCCTCGCTCACAGCAATCTCGAACTCCTGGGCTCAAGCAATCCTGCTGCCTCAGCCTCCCAAGTAGCTAGGACTGCAGGCATGCACCACCATGCCCGGCTCATTTTTTCTATATATGTTTTTAGTTGGTCAATTAATTTCTTTCTATTTATAGTAGAGACGGGGTCTCGCTCTTGCTCAGGCTGGTTTCGAACTCCTGACCTTGAGCAATCCGCCTGCCTCGGCCTCCCAGAGAGCTAGGATTATAGACGTGAGCCACCGCACCCGGCCCGTGACACATTAAAAAAAAAAAAAAAAAAAAAAAGATTGGAGTCTAATAAAAGCAGTAGCATGGTTTTGACCCATGTTCCATGGTGAGAAATGCGTCAGTACAACAATAAATATGGCATTTTTTTTTGCTTTGAAACAGATCTGGCATTTTCTGTGGAAGCCAGGGTAGTAAGGGTTGCAGGAAGTGGTGGGAGGAGTTTTCTGGAAGCCAGGGGAAAGAGGTAGCACTAGTTGTGGACAGAGAGGCTGAGAACAGCCTGGGGACTGAAGTGGGTGATGGGCGTTCGAGGTGTGAGCACTTTGTGTATTCCTACGAGGTTCGGTTCAGCTGGGTGCGGGTTTTCCACACTCATCAAGTGTTTTCAAGGAATGAAACTGTGCACAAGCAAATGTGAAGTTCAGTTACGTTCAGACTGTCCCCTGCTATGTCAATGGCATTGGAACAAATCCGTGTCTTCAAAATAAACCTTCGAGTAGACCTGACTTTCCATACTTACTTGCACATTGAATTGACTTGGCTAAACCTATAATTCACAGCGGCAGTGATTCTCGAAAGTGTGGCAGACTTAATTATCAAAGAAGCTTTTAACCCACAGAAATTACCAATAAATATTTCAGGGAAACAACGAGGGCCCCTGTTTAGATAAACTTTTTCAAATACTATAGTATATAGCACGAGACTTTTCCATGGTCCGACAAGTGGCCCCTAGTATTTATACCAAAGTCTACTTAAAATCCTGTATAACGCTGAAATATTTAGGGGTAAAATTATACGATCCGTGGCATTCACTTGAAAATATTCTGGGTTGGGACAGAGAGTGGGGAGGGGCTGATAGGAAACAAGTGAGACCCACAAGTCTTGGTTGTAATCTCCTCCCAACTTTTGTACAATAAAGAGTAAAAGAAGAATAGCTGATTTAAAAATCGTGTCTAAGCAAGGAATTTGCAAGCAGGTTCCTACAAACGTCGATTTTCGAATGACAATGCTGTTTTTTGCACGTGGGGTTTGTGCGTTGCCGTTGTAATGAAATACTGCGCTAAAAACACGGGCTGTGTCGAAGGTATTTTAGAGCCTGCCTGTTTTCCACAAGTTGCAAAGAGGACTGACTCTGATGATTAAAGCATGACTGTTGGCCAAGTCCATTGTCAAAGGGAGGAAATGAACATGCAAGTTCGGTCTGGGACCAGGCGGAATACTCGGAAAGGTGGCTCACAACGCTGAGGGCTGGAGGATCCCTAACAGGGAGGTGACACTTTGAGCCAGGGACATGCCTGATCCAGTCCACGGGAACTCCACTGAGCGGGGCATCCCGTGGGCTGAGCCTGGGCGAGCCCGAGTTCGAGACCCTGCTGGGGAGGGCCGGCGACCCTCCCACCGAGTGACCTCGGGCAAGTTGATCTAATCACTCCGAGAAATTTTGCTGCCCTTTGAGTTGGGGAAAATTGATCCTTTATCATGAAAAATCGTGAGACGTAAAGGAACAACACGATGGGTACCGGTGATAGTGAAAAACACCGTTCAGGATAGACTTGTAGAAGCTCCGAAGCAATTTTGAGTCACTCTTTGGAGAACCTGATGACAAACTGGAAATACTCTCCCCAGAAGCATGCATATGGGAATCCGCAAAAATGTTTGTCCGTCTGGGATTTCCTAGACCCCTTTGCATGCACCCAGGCACTAGGTTGAGAACCTGGGTCAGAAGCTGTGCCTGCCTTCAGTCTAGAAGCCAAGGGGTGGGGACGGGGTCCAAGCGCTCGTGGCATTGCAGCTGCCCCTACTGATGGATTTCTCCAGCCTGAGCTATTTCTTCTACTCTCCAAACTCTGCTCCTTTCTTCAAAGTCCCTCACTTTTGAGGTGCCTTTCTCAGCCAGTTTCTCTTCTGAACTCACAGCAACTCTCGGCGTCCCTATTTTGGTCCCTAAGCATACATCTGCTTTGAAGGCTTATCCCTGGATGCTTGTATCTGCCCGTGTGAGTGTGTGTTGAGCATCTAGCTAGATTGCAAGCAACTCCAGAGCAAGACCACGTATGATGATACTTCCTGGTGTATCTCCCCAGCATCCTGCAGAAACTAAAAGACAAACAGCTACGTGGTTTTAAAGTAGGAGCTCGTTAAGATGCTCATGGAATGAATGAATGAATCTTTCGCTCCTTTCCTTACTCCTTCCCCTTGTTCTCTGCACTTGGCACTCTCTGTTTACTTTTGTCTGGAGCAATTTTCACGCACCAGGACTCCCTGGAAAACTGCCATGGGAGTCCTGGGAGAGAAAGCTCAGAGCGCTTAGGGAGATCTTCCATCTTCCACGTTCTTGCTCTCTCTGCCTCCCTCCTGCTCCCTGGTCCTGTTGCATCAGCTCCTGGTGGCCTCGGTCAGGTACTTACATGGAACTCACCACGTGGCAATGCTTCCTGGTCCATAATTTGCAAGGTGCACCACGTGTGGGGTACACAGACGAACAGGTTCGCTTGCTTATTCTTTTATTTTAATGGGCCTTTGTGACAATATAACCATAGAGCCAACCCATGATTTCCCAGAGAATGTTGATTAGGGTGAAGCTAAGTTTTAAAAAAGGCATAACCCCGGGTGCAGTGGCCCACACCTGTGATCCTAGCACTCTGGGAGGCCAAGGCGGGAGGATCCCTCAAGGTCAGGAGTTCGAGACCAGCCCGAGCAAGAGTGAGACCCCTCTCTACTAAAAATAGAAAGAAATTAATTGGCCAACTAAAACATATAGAAAAAATTAGCCGGGCACAGTGGCTCATGCCTGTAGTCCCAGCTACTCGGGAGGAGGCTGAGGCTGAGGAGGATGGCTTGAGCCCAGGAATTGGAGGTTGCTGTGAGCTAGGCTGACGCCACAGCACTCCAGCCTGGGCAACAGAGTGAAACTCTGTCTCAAAAAACAAAAAACAATAAACAAAACAGGCATAGTAGGTTAAAGGAAAATAGTAAGTAAACAGTAGTTCACTTGCTACAGTTCTATGGCAAAACTGTGCAGGTGGGGTGTGTTTATTCTACGTTTTCTGAGCACCAAAATGGCATTTGGAAAAGACAGATGGAGTTGTGGCATGGGCATCTTCACGTCCGTCTCTCTTGCTAGGGGACAGCTCCAGGAGGGCAGGGACCGTGTTTGAAACAGCCCCTGTAACTCCCAGAACCGGCTCTCAGGGATGGTTCGCTGAACTGAATCGTAGAAGGCAGAATTCAAACATTCCGTCCCTGAACTTGGCTTTGACCTCCCTAGAGCACTATTGTGTCCGCTTGCTGGAACAGAGAGAAGGCAGGAGGATGGGAGGGAAGGTCACATCTGCCCTTTGACCCAGCTCGTCTCCGAGTGGTCCAAAAAGTCCATTGCAGAAGCCTGGCCCGCCTAGCCTGACCCCACCGGATGCATTTGTTGGGTGTATCTTCTTCCTGGGTTTTCTAGCCTACTTTTGGGACGTGCAAAAAGAGCTTTCTTTGCCTTTAGCACAATGAACCAGGGACTCTCAGAGTCTGTCCACCACGAGGGCTTGCTTTGCCCACCCAAGCATCTGCTAAGTCCGAACAACGATGACCACACAGCTAATGGGCGGTGGATTACGGAAAGAGAGGAAAAGCAAAGCATCAAAGTCGCACACAGGAAAACCTTAGGCAGCCAGCACCTGCCAGAGAAGACTAGCGGGTGGGGCTGGACCCGGCCGGTTCCGCAGGCGGGCTCTTCCCCAGAGAGGCTTGTAGGGCAGTGAGTAAGCCGTGCCTGGGAGGAGAACAAAGAAAGGAAAAGGGAAAGGCAAGGGTGCTTCCACTTCTCAAGGTAGCGTAGCTGAATGGATCCAACATTGAAATTGGCTCCAATCGCTGGCAATTCACACGGAGAAAATCACAAAGGGCCTCTTCCCTCCCCAGTTTCCGCCTTAGGGATTTCCCAGGCTAAAAGGCCGGCCCCGTTGGAGTCACCGATTTTTGAGAATCCAAGAAACAACAACGTGAAACAGATCGACTGCGTTCCTGAGGGCTGTTAACTCTGTCTTTGCAGGAATTCTTTTTTTGTTTTTTGAGACAGAGTCTCACTCTGTTGCCCAGGCTAGAGTGCCGTGGCATCAGCCTAGCTCACAGCAACCTCCAACTCCTGGGCTCAAGCGATCCTCCTGCCTCAGCCTCCCGGGTAGCTGGGACTACAGGCATGCGCCACCATGCCCGGCTCATTTTTTTTTTTTCTATATATATTAGTTGACCAATTAATTTATTTCTATTTCTAGTAGAGACGGGGTCTCGCTCTTGCTCAGGCTGGTTTCGAACTCCTGACCTTGAGCTATTCGCCCGCCTCGGCCTCCCAGAGTGCTAGGATCACAGGCGTGAGCCACCACGCCCGGCTTGCAGGAATTCTTTTTAAACATCATTCGTCTATGGTCAAATCTGGGTTGTTGTAAGTCCGTTTGCTGCGGGACTCCTGGAAAAAGTGACAAATTGAAATCAGAATCGCCTGTGTTTGTCACTTGTTACCAGGCACAAGGATCAGCTCTCCTTTACGGGGTGTGGTTAGGTGTTTTTGCTAGAGAGCTCACTAGACCATCAATCTAATTTCACTTTTTTAGGGGGCTGAAAAGTAACAGTTACCGTTTTTGAGCGCTCTTCACTTACTTCACTTCCTTTATTTCTCGTAAGAATCTGATGAGGTCAGTGACCCTTCCTTACCGAACTATTAAGAAAAGACTAAGACCTCGCTAACAGGTGGCAGAGCCGAGATATGAACCTCAGGTTTTATGTCTTCCAAGTTCTATGTCTCCCGATTGCCTGTCTAGAAGCTCTATGGAAAAGAGACGCACGAAAAGCAAAAGGGAGGATTTTGTGCAGCAAACAGTCAAGTAAAACACGACTTATGACACACACACACACACACACATGCGCAACGTGCCGCGTTATCTCCTGCTGTGAGACACTTGGAGAAACTCGGGTCTCGATCCGTATGTGCCTGTCCCTCTGTCAAGTCTTCTTGGGCGTGTGCGTTTACGTCCCCTACTTCCGCAGCCCCTCACCTCCGGGATGCCGACGGGTACCAGTCCGAGGCCCGTTAGGAACTGGGCGGCACGGCCGGGGGTGAGCGGCGGTGAAAGCTTCGTCTGTGTTTACAGCCGCTCCCCGTAACTCGCATCACCGCCTACGCTCCGCCTCCCGTCGGGTCAGCTGGGGCGTTGGATTCTCGCAGGAGCCCGAACCCTACCGTAACCTGCGCTCGAGAACGATCTAAGTTGTGGCTCCTGTTGACAATCCAATGCCTGATGATCTGGGGCGAGGCTGAGGCGGTGACACTAGCCCTGGGGAGCGGCTGCAAACACAGACCATCAGCGGCAGACAGCTTCGACTGCACGATAAATGCACCGGCTCGAATCACCCCGAAACCATGCCCTGCCCCAACCCTCCCACCCCATGGAAAAGTTGTTTTCCAGGAAACCGGTCCCTGGTGCCAAAAAGGCTGGGGACCCCTGCTCTGCTGATGCCCCACTTGGATGTCCTTGACGCACGCTCACATCAAACTGTCTTGTTTTGTTATTTTGTTAACGTTTGGGATGATGGGGAATGGCCATTTTTAGTTGGTTTTTTGTTTTTTATGTTGTTATTGTTATGTTGTTGTTATGTTGTTGTTTTTGTTATGTTGTTGTTATGTCGTTTTTGTTATGTTGTTGTTATGTCTTTGTTTTTGTTATGTTGTTATGTCATTGTTTTTGTTATGTTGTTGTTATGTTGTTTTTGTTATGTTGTTGTTATGTTGTTTTGTTATTTTGTTGTTATGTTGTTATTATGTTGTTGTTATGTTGTTGTTTTGTTATGTTGTTATGTTGTTATTGTTATGTTGTTGTTTTTGTTATGTTATTGTTGTTATTGTTATGTTGTTGTTATGTTGTTTTTGTTATGTTGTTATGTTGTTATTGTTATGTTGTTGTTATGTTGTTTTGTTATTTTGTTGTTATGTTGTTATTATGTTGTTGTTATGTTGTTGTTTTGTTATGTTGTTGTTATGTTGTTATTGTTATGTTGTTGTTTTTGTTATGTTATTGTTGTTATTGTTATGTTGTTGTTGTTATGTTGGTATTGTTATGTTGTTGTTATGTTGTTGTTGTTGTTGTTATGTTGTTGTCGTTGTTGTGCTATTTCATTCCCAGTGTCCGTGAGCACCCAGAGCCCATTGCTCAGCGATCTCTCCTTCCCACGAGGATCTGAGGCTCCCAGAAGAAGGTCCCACCAGGATCGTGGGTTCTTTGTGTCACTTCCAGTTCCAGGAGAGGCCCCTCTCGCTATGAAACGCTTGAAGAACCGGAGTCAGCGTAGATGGACAGAGAACAGAAGAACCGACATCTGGGATTGGGGCAGGCGGAAGGTTGGGCTTTGGGACTCTCTGCTGTGCCCAGGCCTCATGGCAGCGACGGGCCATCGCGGATATTCCTGCCTTCGTGTTGCTTTATTTTCCGGGCGCTGGCTTGGGCGCTGAGTGACAGTCGGTGGGCAGCCTCTCCCCATGGAACTGACGCCTCGTTCTCGGGTTGTCTGAAACGGATCGCTCAATTTAGCCGAGATACGGTGCAAGCGCTCCAACGTTGTGTAATTGCCAGAAAGGAGAATAACTTGCAGATCTGGGCGCCAAGTCGGGTCCCACCGATGGCTCTTAACAGGTCCCGACCATGTCCGCCCTGATCGCGACCGTCTCAGAGAGCCAGTTCTGGTGTGCTGCCACCCTTGGACTTCTGGCCACCTGGGTCCCCACGCCAAATACCAGGGCTGATGACAGCCCCTCAGTGATGTTGTCCAGACCCTCTTCAGCCCACTGTCACCCTCTGGGCATTCTCCAGGGCGGCTGAGCACCTGGGGACCTGGAGCTGGGCCGCCTTGCAAAAGCAAGGAACTTGGCTGCTCCTTGAAGATCGCGTCACCTCCTGTACTCTGTCTGGGAGGTTCCACGTGCTTTGGATCTGGCAGCTCTGCAAGCAAGACGCTGACCCCCCTGGCTTATGTGTGGGTGGAGTTGAATTGAGAAAGGCACATTTTGTTGTCATTCCCATTCACAGGTGGGGCGACCAAGACCCTGAAGTTAAAGTCACTTGCCTGGTGCCCCAAGTCTAATGGAACATAACGGATCGGGCTGACGTCAGATGAAATTCAAGGCTTCAGTAAGGACTTTAGGCCGGGCGCGGTGACTCACACCTTGTAATCCTAGCACTCTGGGAAGCCGAGGCAGGAGGATCGCTCAAGGTCAGGAGTTCAAGACCAGCCTGAGCAAGAGCAAAACCTCCCCTTCTCTACTAAAAATAGAAAGAAATGAATTGGCCAGCTAAAAATATGTAGAAAAAAATTAGCCGGGCATGGTGGGACATGCCTGTAGTCCCAGCTACTCGGGAGGAGGCTGAGGCAGGAGGATCGCTTGAGCCCAGGAGTTGGAGGTTGCTGTGAGCGATGCTGACGCCACGGCACTCTAGCCCGGGCGACAGAGTGAGACTCTGTCTCAAAAAAAAAAGAGAGAGACTTCGGTGGCCGTGGGAGATGCACTGTGGGGGTGGGTAAGGGTGGATGCTGGGTCCTACTGTATGAGGGGCAGCAGAGGGCAGGGGGTGGGGACACGCAGGAGCTGACTAAGAGGGAGGACCTCCTAGAGTCTTCCTCTTTGCCCCGGGAACTGGTGTTTAACCAGCTCGCCCACCAGTCCATGTGCACAGCCACGTGGGGCACCCCTGGTCTAGTCCAACAGCCAACCCAGTGCCTGAATCTCTCCTCCGGTATCCTTGGCGTGATCATTCAGCCTCCTTCTTCATACCTCCAGTGACGGAGAGCTCACTACCTCCCAAACAGCTCTCCTGCTCTTACTCTGTGATGATGATCGGGACGTTCTATATGTTGAACACGACTGTGTCCTCCAGGAGTGTCTGCACGCCGGCTTTTATTTCCTTCCACTCCCACCTCGTGCATTTAAGCAGGAATTCCAGGGCAGATTTTTTTTTTTTTTTTACCCCCAGACACCCACGTATTTTCTTCCCTTGATCTATAATTCCTCGAGAAGCCGTCTCTGGCTTCCTCAGGCAGAGGGAAGCTCGTCCTGCTCTGCATGTTTGAAGTCCATTGGAGGTTCCTCCGTTTGTGCATTCTCCGCCTTTCTGCAAGTTAGCGCCGCGGAAGAAAGTACGGACGTCTGATAAAGTCACTTAGACCTGAGATTCTACCCCAGCCAGCTGCTTCGCTTCGGTCCCGGCCCCTTGGGTAAGGTGCTTTACCTTGGACCTCCACTTTCTCATCTTTAAAATGGGTATGATAATAGCACCTGCCCGCGAATGATAGTTCTGAGGCTTAAATAAGATGTGGCAGGTATGGGGCTTAGCATGGAGCCTTGTTTTATACAGCAAGTGCTCAATCAGTGTCAGCAGGAAGTGGATGAGGTTGATACGCCCTCCCCACCCCCTCCCCCACCATGGTCAATTTCTCCAGGGAAGGGACCGTGTATAAGTTATCTTCCTTTGAATCGCCAGTGCCTGCCACGCAATACATGCCTAAAAATAAAAGATTTATTAAAGGAATGATTGAAGACTGCAAAGAGGGCAGATAAAACAGTGGCCAGGAGCAACGGGGACAGGAACATCATGCGCCCGCTTTCAAAGCCCTTTCCTACCTGGTGCTTCATGTGTGGTCTTAAGGACAGAGATGGACTTCTTTGAGCTTTAGGCTACTCCTGGGTAAAAATGAAGTCCCTCCTGGGATGCTTGGGGACACTGAATGAGAAAATACAGGCAAAGCACTTAGCGCATTTTAAAAAGCTCAGTAAAGACTATAGAAATAATAATAATAATAATTAATGCTACTATTATTATTAATATTTAATAGTGTTCTCTCAACACGGTCCATTGGTTGCTGGGGCAAGAGGCTTACGTGGAAACGATGTCTTTCTTTGCTCATGGAGGAATCTTATCTCTGTTTTTTTCCTATGTCCTCTACTTAGATCCCTTGGGAAATATATATATAGAGCCAGGGGAAATACCTTGAGATTTGGAACTTGTCTAATGCAGCCCCCATGCAAATCCACCTCGGAGTTAAACACACAGTAAATCCTGTGGCCACACCAAGCTGTGCCCGGCTAACATTTCCCTCAATGCCATTAACCAGACTCCCCTCCACCCCTAGCTTAGGTGCAGACTTAATTAAACTCCTAAACGAGGAAGCAACGGTGCTCGAAGGAGGTAGAGAAATGTCTTGTGTCCAGATCAAGTAAAAGAGAAATCACAAATGCCAGACCCCCGAGATGTCAACGTTTATACTCAGGAGGCTTTTCCTACTACTGAAGCTGCCTCTCTAATCCTGTGAAGATTTTCCCTTGATTAGCAATTTCTCTAACGTGAGGCTTATGGCCAAACCCGAACGCCTGGAGCATTTATCTCACCTACTTCTAAAGAGGTCAGATCACTTGTATATCGAATGTCCTGTCTCTACACTGTCGCGCACCAGGGCAAAGGGTGGACGTGCACAATTCTCGTCCTTATGGAGCTCTTAGTCCATGGGCAGAGGTAGGCATCCACCAAAGAATCACACCAATAAATGTAAAATGACAGTGAACTAGTGCTACGAAGCCAAGACCCAGGAGTGCCTCGAGCTCATGTAATAAGTAATGTGTCTACGGGAAGACGGGGAACGAACGCTTCTACCAGGAACTGATAGAATCAGCGGAGAGCTGAGGAATGGCAGGAATCACGGAGCTGAAGGGAATAACGGATTGGTTTGGAGAGTGGTGTCAACACAAGGAACAGCAGGGACAGCAGGTGCAAGGGCCCTGTGGCAGGAGGGAACGCGACCCGTCAGAGGGACTGAACGAAGCCCTGCCTGATCGTAGGCGTGAAGAGCATGACACAAACCAGGGCTGGCAAGGAGAGGTACATAAAACCATGGCAACACGCAGCCACCTAACAAATACGGTCTTTATGGTAAGAGCAAAGAGAAGCCATTGAGATATTATTGATATCAGCTGTGGATTGATGGAATTTGCATTTCAGAAAGATCAGAAGAGACTAGATTGAAGAGAGCAGTGGGGTGGCTATTACTGCGTTTCCCCCAAAATAAGACCGGGTCTTATATTTACTTTTCCTCAAGAAGACACCCCAGGGCTTATTTTCAGGGCATTTGTTATTTTTGTTAAGTACGGTACAACCATCTACATTGATTCAAATAGAGTGAAGTCGTCTTCTTCTGGAACATCATCATCACTCTCCAAACCCCGAATCCCATCCTGAATGTCTTGCGACTCTGTTTCCTTTAGAATCATGGGCCCCAATCTCTCATGTGGAGCCACAGAGCTGTCACAGGGCAGATGAGAAGGGCTGCTCGTGTTCTTTCCCGCTCCGAGACGACATGCATGGGTTGTGCAGATGTGCAGCATAGCCACGCCCAGCACTAGGGCTTATTTTCATAGCCACGCCCAGCACTAGGGCTTATTTTCATAGCCACGCCCATCACTAGGGCTTATTTTCATAGCCACGCCCATCACTAGGGCTTATTTTCATAGCCACGCCCATCACCAGGGCTTATTTTCATAGCCACGCCCATCACCAGGGCTTATTTTCATAGCCACGCCCATCACTAGGGCTTATTTTCATAGCCACGCCCAGCACTAGGGCTTATTTTCGGGGTGGGGCTTCTATTGCGCACATGCTTAGACATCCTGCTGGGGCTGATTTTCTGGGTAGGGCTTATTTTCGGGGAAACACGGTACAGACAGTCTGGCCAGAGTTGGGTGGTGGCGTGGCACTGAAGGTAGAGAGGGGTGGAAGACGCATCTGAGATGGGCGATGGAGTTGAGAAACCAGCACCTTAGATCTGAAACTACCAAAATGTCACAGCTCTACTCTTCCAAGAAATAATGCAGAATTTACAGACCTCCAAAGAGAGAACACGGAAGGTTAGTCAGTCCTGCTGGGCAATACTAATGGCACTTGCAGGTCTGTACTGCGGCATCAGCACAGACTTGGCTTAGTAATTATTTTCAGTAGCATTGGGGTTTTGTGCCAGCAATCGGGCTCAGAAGGGGGGTGGTTCAAAGGTCAGCTCAGTCACTTCCTGGCCAGTGACTGGCCGTGACCTCCCTCTTGACCCCGAGAGTTCTCATCAATGCAGTGGAAGTGATGAAACTGGCCTTGAAAGGTTAGTACGAGGGAGGAGGAGATGGGGGCGAGGATCCCACGTGGGCCATGAGTATACGTGGCCTAGTGCTGGTTTCTGTGCCGATCAGCTCTCACGTCTATCAATGCAACACTCCCCAGTGGGAACAAGCACAACAGAAAGACGAAGGGTGATTTGCACCCCATCTCCACTTTGAGCAGAATAAAAGATGATCTTTTACCAGGCGCTGGCAAATTTGGAATCGCAAGAGCAGAGCAACCTCTCAGAAGCCAAAAAAAAAAAAAAAAAAAAAACAGGGCAATGGGCTTCCAGCTTTTTTGGATCACAAACCCTCCGAAAGAAATCCATGTTGTGCTGTGAGCTAGTAAAATACTCCGATAGGCTCCATTCTATCTGATTAAGTTTCATTTGGAAAAAAAAAAAATAATTCTAGTGATGACTCACCAAAAAAAACGATTTCCTGACCCCAGGGTCACGACCCCCAGTTTGAAGAACAGCAGGTTAGTGAGTTCTCATGCAAACCCTTCCAGGCAGCCTTTCTGGAACATTCTCACCCTCTGGAGGTCGTTCCCACACATTCATTTCCTTTGTTCTTAACGTTGTGGGCTGTGCCTCACCCTGTATTCATAACTTTCCTCCTGCTTCAACATCTACTGTGGCTGTGACCTTCGCACTCTGCCGTTCTAGACTCCTTTATTACTTCACAGCCAAGAGAATTGGTTGAAGAAGCTGGGATGGTTTTGCGTTTGTGCTTGGGGAGGTCGAGGCAGGTGGGGAGGGAAGCTAGCTAGCCTCTATGCAAATTAACCTGGGTTGGCTGCACCATGCAAAGTCTGGATGGGAGTTTTCCAGACTCCCAGACCCCACGGGGGACGGTGCACGATCTCAGAGTGTGGGAGTAGAGCAAGTGGCCTTCAGCGTGGAGCCTCCGAGGGTTCCTGAACAGAAGAGGCGTGGCACGGTCAGACCTTTGCCCTGTGCCAAAGAAGCATCCTTCATAATAGCGCAAGACTCCACCTGCCTAACGAGAAGAATGGCACAGATGTTCTTGCTCACTTTTGTGCAATAAATCATGTGCTTGCACTCAGCGTTCACCCTCCAATGTGACGTGCACAGAGAACCAGCTACCGTGTTTCCCCGAAAATAAGCCCTACCCATAAAATAAGCCCCAACAGGGTGTCTAAGCATGTGCGCAATAGAAGCCCTACCCCGAAAATAAGCCCTAGTGATGGGCGTGGCTATGAAAATCAGCGCTAGTGAGGGGTGTGGCTATGAAAATAAGCCCTAGTGATGGGCGTGGCTGTGAAAATCATCCCTAGTGAGGGGCGTGGCTATGAAAATAAGCCCTGTTGATGGGCGTGGCTATGAAAATAAGCCCCAGTGATGGGCGTGGCTATGAAAATCAGCCCTAGTGCTGGGCGTGGCTATGAAAATAAGCCCCAGTGATGGGCGTGGCTATGAAAATCAGCCCTAGTGCTGGGCGTGGCTATGAAAATAAGCCCTGTTGATGGGCGTGGCTATGAAAATAAGCCCTAGTGCTGGGCGTGGCTATGTAAATAAGCCCTAGTGCTGGGCGTGGCTATGAAAATAAGCCCTAGTGATGTGCGTGGCTACGCAGCGCATCTGCTCAACCCATGCCTGTCGTCTCAGAGCGGGCAAGAACACGAGCAGCCCTTCTCATCTGCCCCGTGACAGCTCTAGTGCTCCACATGAGAGATTGAGGCCAATGGTTCTAAAGGAAATAGAGTCGCAAGACATTCAGGATGGGATTCGGGGTTTGGAGAGTGAGGATGATGTTCCAGGACTTCACTCTATTTGAATAAATGTAGATGGTTGTACCATGCTTAAAAAAAATAACACATCCCGTGAAAATAAGCCCTAGGGTGTGTTCTTGAGGACAAATAAATATAAGACCTTGTCTTATTTTGGGGGGAAACACGGTAGCAAGCCTGTGTAGGCGCTTAATTCCAGCTTGTCTCTGCTTGGCCGTTTAAGCTTAGAGTGAGTATTCCAGACCGAAGCAGCTGAGAAACGAGCCCATTTTTGAGCCCCTGCTACCCTCGCTACCATGGGGAACTACAACAGCCGGCTAGTTAGGACGCAGACAGCTCTGATTTTGCCTCTACCACTTACTGGCAGTTTGACTATGAACATGTTTCTTTATTTCTCTGTTCTCACTGTGAGATGGAACTAATCACGCTTGTAGAATAGGGCTGCCAGGGACATCCAATGAGATAAAGCGCCCAGTACCATCCCAAGCATCATAAGCCCTTAATATAAACCAGAGTTATTGTTTTGTTTTTTTTTTTAACACAATGCAGCTAATTGAGAGAGGGGGAGAAAAAAGGGCAGTCACCCAAATAGTTTTCTTCCAGCAAGCCAAAAGGACATAGTTTCCTAGTGAGAAAATGCAGGAGAGGTAGGATGGTAGGAGATTTAATCTCAGGAGCCTGTATGTTGTGCTAAGGAGCAAGCTTTGCTTAGCTGGGGGTCACCTATCAGCACTGCGGATCCTATCCTGCTCTGTCACCGGGCTCCTGCCAGCCATCGGCCCCACGGGGGACCTCCCAGGCTCCAAGAAGACTGCAGCCTGCCTGGGAAGAGTCTAGGTAGCAAGATGGGGTGGATGCTCTTTGGAGGCCTTAAGGGTCTGCCCTGTCCTCCCGTCCCCTGGGCGTCCCATTCAAGCCACAATCTCTACCCGCCCCCCTGCGAAAGCTACTTTGTGAAAGCTACTTTGCAGCCTAGATCAGTCTTGCCTGTCTCTGAGGCTTTAGCAAAGCCAATGCAGCATTCGCGGCAGGACAGTCCGACAAAAATAGGAGTGGCGCCCGTCATTCTGCGTTTTTCCTAGTCGCCACGGTAAAGAAAGGAGAAGTAAGTGAAATTGACTTGAAGAATATATCTGGGTACCCAATGTAGGTTTCACACCGATCGCATGTCTCAGTTTGGAGTAGCCACATTTCGTGTGCTCAAGACTCGCACAGAGCACTCTGGGAGGCCGAGGCGGGAGGATCGCTCGAGGTCAGGAGTTCGAGACCAGCCTGAGCAAGAGCGAGACCCCGTCTCTACTATAAATAGAAAGAAATTAATTGGCCGACTAATATATATAGAAAAAATTATCTGGGCATGGTGGTGCATGGCTGTAGTCCCAGCTACTCGGGAGGCTGAAGCAGGAGGATCACTTGAGCCCAGGAGTTTGAGGTTGCTGTGAGCGAGGCTGACGCCACGGCACTCACTCTAGCCTGGGCAACAGAGTGAGACTCTGTCTCAAAAAAAAAAAAAAAAAAGAGTCACACAGAGCTAGACTTAGTGCCCAAAGCAAAAAGGTAAACTATCTCATTAGTATTTTTGATATTGATTGCATGTTGAAATTATAATATTTGGGGTATATTGGGCTAGATAAAATATACTCTTTTCTATTGGATGCTCTCTACCTCCAGGGCAACAGGGGAGTGGAGGGGGGGGGGAAACAGAAATCTAAGGGGTCCACCAATCTTCCCTGGTCCTACTCTTCAGACCATACTTCCTCTGTGGGGAGAGATTTCTTGAGAGTTTTAGGTGCCTGCCCAAACTCTGCTGCTGTTGCCACTGGCCCGGGTCGCAGCTTTGACTGGGGCTTGCTTGCGGGCTGCAGTGGGACAGGAAGACAAAACAAAAGAAAAAACACAGGGAATCGCCCCCAGCCTCTCTGTCTCTTGGCCCCCGTCCCCTCCCATTCCTCTAATGAAAAGCAGGGTCTCTCTTGGGGCTCTTCTTTCTGGTGCCCAGGTTCTAGTTCAGGATTCGTGTTGCCATTGAGCCCAGGCTAGGAGACGTGGAGGGGAGGGGAAAAAGCCCAGGAAACTCACAGTCTCAATTGTGCTTAGAGTTCTGGTTCCCTTTTGCAATCCACATGCTACTACTTACTTTTCAGAGTCAAGACACAAGCTCTATGCATGTTTTTTTCCCACCAGGGCTTTTGGGTATTTCCAGTGGGAGAAATTGGGGTTGAATGTGCTTTCTCTCTCTTAACCGAAATCCCCAGGAAACAGTTGTCAGTGTGTTGTGTCACAGTCAGCCTCTACAACACCCTTGATCATCCACAAACAGCATGTGCAGAAACTTTAGATGGGATTCATTAGAACACCATACTCCCACACCAAGCCAAACATCCATTATATTCACACTGACTTACTTGTAATGGAACGGAACTGCTTTTTGCATTGGAAACATGCACAAAGGGATTTCAATGCTTGTCCTTGGATCACGAATGAACTGAGAATAATGGTTGAATTTTTTCTTCCTGAAAAATGTAAACATCTATTAACCCGCATTATAGACTCACAAGTCACATAAGTATTGAATTAGGCCACGTATATGGCCCCCATGTTTTCAGACCACAGGCATTCGACTTGATAAAGTAGCTGGGGGCTTTTATTTTCGTGGGATCACTGATATTCACTACAGTTGCCCTAAGTTTTCTTTTATAGTAGACAATAGATTTTTAAATTAAGGAACTAAGGGTGTATTGCCAAGAGGTGTGTCCGTTTAAATGGGTCAGCTAATTTCCCCAAAGTATTTTTCGCTTAACTAAAAAGGAAATGATCCACACCTCTAAAAATATCATTAGAGGGCCGGCCATGACTTTGGACACAGTATGTGCTCAAATACTCAGAGCTGATAGGGAATGTGCTAAATTCCAGAAACATTTGTGAAATCATTTGGTGATTAAGAACATCAGAAAACAGCAGAGTTATTGGAAACGGTAATGTGGATATTTGCATAGTAATACGGACTCCACAAAATGTTTTTATTCAACTGATTGTTCATTCTTACAATCATCATTTGTTGTCTACGATGTGTCATCATTTCGCCAGATACTGTCATATTCATAATTTACAAGTCACCCTAGGTGTGGTTTAACCAAACCTTATACATCAAAGTCTGACGTAAAGGAACAGATACAGTGAAATCTATATAAAGACACATTACTTTTATTAAAGATACAAACTTTAAAATGTTTTCCATTTACAAATACTAAAACCACACACATATCTTGGGGGACTGTGGACCTTAAGTATAACAGGGAAAAGGCATGGACTTTAAAGCAAGAAACACTTAGCTTCAAATCCTTGAAATTCATTTAAATCTCAGCTTTGTCATCTGTAACTTTCAGATGACAACAGTACCTGTGGCAAACGATTGTGGCCAGGTATGCATGATTCATGCAGTTCAAGTTTTCAGCAGAATCAAGCACATGGTAAGCTCCCAATATCCATGTATCATAACCATATATAGGGTTTATTCGCATGGCATATAAAATGAATTATGTCTCAGTGATTAATATTTGTGCCAAATACGTGAGTTTGCTCTATTATTTACAGTGTTTAAGAAGAAAAGTTACACGGAGGAAAAAGCTGATTGGGAAATAGGCCAGTGTTAAATATTTGCGTGTTTGTGTTTTTCCGACTCCTATTGCCTACATGAAATGAGTTTAATACTCATCCTATTTTCCTGGGCTAATTTTATCTGTATCACTTACTGAGCACTCACAATGTGTGGTTGAAGAGCTAGAGAACCCAGGTAAGAGACAGTGTCTGCTTTCATAGAGTTTATCTGCTAAAAAGACAAGATGAACTTGAAAAGGGAGTCTTTGGGAATGAGGGTTATTTGTGTTGCTAAACTCTGCCAGAAAGAAGGCAGTTCATTCATTCCTCTCTTCTTGTCTCATGCATTGTGGTTTCAATGAGATAAAAATTTAACCATTTTCTTGCATTTTCATTCGAGTGAGCAGAAAGCAAAGCTGAGATGTTATTTTACTGAGGAAGTTCAGGACCTCCATGACCATTGTAGCAATAATTTTATCATTTTGTTAAAAATCTCCTGAGTGCTAAGCTTTTTGCTAGGTATTTTCACATTTAATCCACACAGTAAGGATGTATTTTTATCTCAGTGGCCAATGTGGCTTGAAAATACATAGCAAGTTACAAAAAAGAAATGGGGGTGAAGTCCAGATTTAAACCCAGGACTGTCTGTGTTTTTCATAGTACCCTTGTAAATTCAGATAGAGACCAGACCTGAAGAATCCCTGAGCACACAAAGCCAATCAGGCCTCAGTCTTGCTTGATTTGCAAACATAAGTGAAATTTGATTTGAACTATTTCTTATAAATGCCTATATCGAATAAAAACAGAACTTAAGCTGGATCGATTAGAAGCTGCAAGCAAACTTATAAAACTATGGACATTCCAATGGAATAGACCAAATAAGGCAACTGAACAGCTGTGACCAATCAAGTATTTACTTTGCTTTACTTCCATGTTCAATCTATAAAAGCCTCCACCTCCCGTTCTCTTGGCGGATCTTCCTAACTCTGCTGGTTTGGAGATGTCCAATTCATGAATCGCTGTTTGCTCAACTGAACTCTTTAAAACTTGCATTGTGCATCAGTTTGCTTTTTGAACACTCTTTGGCTCAGTTGAAGAATACAGCAGCATGCTATAGAATGCAAACGCCGGCTCCTTTTGGATGTCTTCCCTGTTATCCTTTCTTCTACAGGTAAGGTTCTGATGGTTCCTGCACTTGAACCACACAGCTCCTCACGTCTATCTCTGGCAGACATTACTAATCGATCACAGCTCTCTTTTCCAGGGAAACGGGACTGACTTAGCCTTGGGATCCTTCTCAGTTGCATTACAAAGCAGTCAGTCTCCACTGACCATAGTCAACGCCCCAAAATCTATTTGACGTCTCTGTTACGGCACCTTGATTACTAATAGCACCTAGGACCCTATGTTTTAATTATTTGTTTCTCTTAGTTGTCTCACCGTTGCACAGTGAGACTTCAGTGGCAGGACAATTCATCTTCTGAAATCCAGCAGCCTGTACGCTGTCTCCTACTGTGGTCCCCAAGCCCCGGGGCCACAGGGCTCTGCCACCCCATGCCCTCTCGTCTGTGGAATAATTGTCTTCCATGAAACCGGTCCCTGGTGCCAAAAAAATTTTGTTGCACTGGGTGTAAGTAGATACTTTTAGTTTAAACCTATTTGACTACCAAATGCCACACGTCCATATTGCTGCCTGATATTGTCATAGCTTTCAAGAACTTTGCCTTGAGCTTTATTCTAGAACTTTCCCATACAATCATCAAGTATGCCTCATCGCTTCTCTTTGGGTCCACGGTACAATGGATGAGAGATGGATTAGCCTCCTGGAGAAAAAAGTCTCTCCCCTTTTCTAGTCTTTTTCTGCTAGAACATTTCAGGGTCTCTTCTGTGTGGCCGCTGGGATGGGTGCTATGAGGGACAAAGGTGGTGGGGAGCCACCTAGTGATAAAGGGGTCGCCATGGTGACCCCATGGGTGAAGGAGGCTTTGCCTAAGAGCATCTGGAACGGGTGAAAAAGAAACACCCAGGAGAGGAGGGAAGGAAGGGCACCCCTACAGAAGGAACGCAGGCAACATCGGGCTCTTGAGTCTTAATTCTGGCCTTCCAGGGATGCGACTGTTGATTTCGAAGTCCTCCCTAGGTACCTTTCGTCCCTCCCTGAAAAGGCTCTCGGACCTTCCAAACAGGACTCCAGGACATCTGCCCCAGAACTCTGGAGCCTACCCTTGTGCGGATGCTTTCTATACCCACACATGGAAGCAGTCTTCTATTTATTTATTATTTTTAATGCAGTGATTGATCGTGGCCGTTGAAGTTGGTCGTGCGTTCTTAAGGATTTCAGCACACCTCTTACATACCCCGCGGGCCCACCTTCTGAAATCAACGCATGCCTCCCCAGCGGATGCCTTCAGAACTCTTCAAAAGGGGGCACGTAATTTCCCCGGCTTCCTGCGAAAGACATTATTCAAATGTCCCCCAGAGTGACGGATGGCCTAATAATCTGCAAAAACCTGCTCCTTGCACTCTGAGGTCAGCCCCGCTTCCCTTAAGAGTTTGCACTCACACAACTACCATCTGGAGCCCACATCCAACGTCTTAAGCTTCAAATAAATCCTGATTTACCTCGGAAATGTTTGCCGAGAGTCTGCTCGCTAGAAAAATGACCAGTTTCTCCCCTTTGAGGCATGCCTTTGCAGCGTGTGACACATAGTAGGCACTTCATAAATGACTGTCCATGGAGAGCCTCTTTAGGATGCTGCGAAGGATACTTGTTAGGGAACAAAGGTTGGGAAATTGCAGAGGCATCTTTTTTTGGAGGTGGGGGGAAGGTTGATCTGCCGAGACTACACAAATTTTCCTGGCTGGAGCATCCTAATGCAAATTAAACCTGCATGTGCTACAGCACCATTCTGACTCAATACCACTGCAGCTTCTTTCTTTCTTTCTTTCTTTCTTTCTTTCTTTCTTTCTTTCTTTCTTTCTTTCTTTCTTTCTTTCTTTCTTTCTTTCTTTCTTTCTCTTTCTTTCTTTCTTTCTTTCTTTCTTTTTCTTTTTCTTTCTTTTCTTCCTTTCCTCCTTTTTCCTTTCTTTCTTTCTTTCTTTCTTTCTTTCTTTCTTTCTTTCTTTCTTTCTTTCTTTCTTTCTTTCTTTCTTCTTCTTTTCCTCCTTTCCTTTCCTTTCTTTTCTTCCTTCCTTTCCTTTCTTTTCTTCCTTTTCTCCTTTTTCCTTCCTTTCTTTCTTCTTCTTTTCCTCCTTTCCTTTCCTTTCTTTTCTTCCTTTCCTTTCCTTTCCTTTCCTTTCCTTTCCTTTCCTTTCCTTTCTTTTC
>VSMD01074822.1:0-10126 GCA_008750895.1 Mirza zaza
CGGAGGGGGAGTGGCCGGTCCTTAGAATCCTCTCGTGCTGGGGCAGGAAGCCCGGAGTGGCTGGGGCAGAGGCGGGGGCAGACGCTCCTCGTCCTCGTCTTCCAGAGTGCGGGAGCGGGAGCGCCCTTCCCTCTCCCAAGAGCACAGGCATGGCGCACATTTGCTCCCCGGCTCCAGTGCAGGAAAGGAGGAGCTTGGGTGGAGAGCCCGCAGCCTGCGGGAGAGCGTGGAGGGGCCGGGAGACCCCCGATCGCTCACGGGGACCCCAGCGCTCCAGCCCCTGCCCTCGGCGGGGAGGAGCAGGTTCCGTCTAGGGACAGACCCCAGGATCAACTGCACACCTCCAACCTGAGCCTCTGCCACCTGCCAGGATGTCCCTGCGGCGGTGGCGGATGCTGCGGCTCCGGGCGGCCCCTGCTGGCCACCCTCGGGATAGCGCCCCGGTCCGGTCCGTCGGGTCCCCTGCCAGGTAGGCTTGTTTCTGTCCCACGCTCTACTTACACAAACCCGGAAACGAGTCCAGTTTCGCCAGCCAGGTGTTCCCAAACATTTAATAATATTTTTGTCATTCTCGGACAAGGTCTCACCCCAAACCCTAATATATAAAATTGCCCACTTCCCAGGCCCGTGGTCCTCAAACCTTACGTTCACCCACATCAGCTTTAGAATCCGTTCAAAACCCTGGTTCCTGTCCCCACAGATTCTGGCTGGGATTCTGGGCCAGCATGTGGGCGCGGCCCAGGAATCTGCATTTCTAGCAGTAACCCGAGAGGGTGAGCTTGGGCCCATAGAGTCTGAGAAACCCTCCCTGGCTCCTGCATGGCCTGGATAGAATCCAACTTGGAAACCACACGTCGGACTCACTCCCACCTCATTTCATACAGGGTAAACTGAGGCTCAAAGGAGGCAAGGTCTTCCGGGTTCAAAGGATCTGAGCCTGGCACACGGGGCTCCTAGCCTCAGTTCTTCTCCTCGTGCCTGATTCTGGAAGCCTGTGGTGGGGTCCCCCAGTGAAGGGCAGGGCACAGAAGGATCAGTGAGGTTACAGGGATTAGCAGACATGGGAACAGGAAAGGCCGAGCCCATTTTGTGCCTGTCTGGGGCAACGAGGCCACATGGGCATTGGGAGTTCAGGTACAGCTGTATCCAGCAGCTCAGGGCCAGGCTGGCCTCACTGGTGTAAGTAGAAGCTAGCCCAGGGAGGCAGAGACCCCAAGCTCAGCAGGTAAGTCAGGTTCCTTATCCTGTCCACTCCAGTCTGACTCAGAGCGTGAATCTCAAGGCAAGGCCGGCCCCTGCCCAAGGGAATTCAGTGCCCTGAATTCTGGACTCGGGGCGCACACGACTATGCATGTCTCTGGAGCCTTCAAGGCATCAAAGAGGTACGGGACGGCCACGAGGGGACTAGGGGCCAGGGCAGGCTGAGGACGGCCAGAGGCTCCTTGCTCCTCCTTCCAGGCGGCTCCTGCACGCGCTCAGGGCCTACGGTGGCCCGGGGCCGCCCTCCCTTGCTCCTGCCGCTGGAAGTCTTCGTGGGCCTGGTCTAGGTCTGCGAGCACCTCCAGCAGCCGGGCAGCCGCTGCCCTCTGCCGGGCCAGGACGTCAGGACAGGCTCCTGGGGGGACACCGGAGTGCGCAGGGCCTCAACCAGCGCAGGGCAGGCTGCAGATTCCCCTGGTGGCCTGAGAACCCTAAAACCTCCCGGAGCCCACGCACAGCCCGGTGGTGGACGGGAAACAGGAGGGCGGGCAGGCGGGAGGACACGGGCGTGCTTGGCAAGCGGCGGCAAGTGTCCGCTGGGGAAAAGAAAAGGGACTTCCTTAACCCCTTACCTTCCGGGGCACTGGAGCCCCTCCCCGTGTCCGCCTCCAGCGTCATGGCCGCGCTGGAATCCCCCAGGGCTTGCATCCTGGGGGGTAGAGCGAGAAAGACAAGGCTGGTTCCCGATTCCCAGTCCTGCCCCTACCCCAGAGTCTCCGCTGCTTGCAGGAGACATTGCAGCTTCTGGTGAATCATCATCATCATCATCATCATCACAGCAAACATTTCTGGAGCGTCAGACACTATTCTAAGCCCTTTGTGTGTTTTCACTCATTTAACTATCATGACAAACTTCTATGAGGTAGGTGTTACTATTCGCTCCATTATACAGATGGTCACTGAGACACAGAGAGGTAAAGTTACTTGCCTAAGGTCACACAGCATAATAACGACCATTACCGTTTACTGATTACAGAGTGGTCTACCTGTGGGCGCTCACTTGATCCTCGGGACGACCCCACGAGGTAGGGAGTGTTATTAGCCCCGTTTTCCAGATGAGGAAACCGAGGTACAGAGAAGTTAAGCAACTTGCTCAAGATCGCACAGCCATTAAGTGGCCAGGTCAGGACTGGAACCCAGGCAGGTCAGCTCAGAACCCACGCTATAATGGGTTGGGACAACTCTCTGTCACTGAGGCCAGGAGGGGGGAGGGACACATCCAAGGTCATATAGCAAGCTCAGGAGGCCGGGGCTTTGTGTGGATCGTGTCTCCGGAGCGCCAGGCAGTACATCCCAAGTCAGGGTCTGCACGGGGCCCACCCGACGGAGTACTTGGTAGACGCCCAGTCTCAGCCCGGGCCTGGATGGCCCAGCGGGGCACAGGGTGAAGTGGTGGCGGGGGGCACCCACCTGAGCTGGTCCCGCCCCAGAAGCAGCTGCCGATACACCATCTGGGCCTCGGCGTCCGGGTCTAGCGGGTCGCTCCAGTCCCCCAGGGTGACGGCCGAGTGTGTTCGGCTGCAGCCGGCAGCTGAAGGCACACAGCGTCATCGGTCACCCCGCCCCTGGCCCGGCAGTCCCCAAGCCCGACCCCTTCTACCCCTAAAATCTCTCTTCAAACCCACCACTCCCTTCCGGTCCAACTTCCCTGCTAACTCCTACTCTACCCAGCTTGCATTTAAGCAGCACCTCCTCCAGGAAGCCCTCCTGGATCCCCCATCCTGAGGCTGGCTGGGTCAGAGGCATTCTCTGGGGTCTCGAATGCCCCACGTTGGCCCTCACACACTGCATTGTCATTGTCCGGTCACGCACTCGTCTTCCGTGGCGGCGAACACCCGGTGTCTGGGCACCGCCGGACGCCGGCACGGAGGGCACTTAAAACGCAGGGTGTCACATCTAACGAGCGCCGCGGTGTTCTAAGTGCTTTGTGTGCGTCAACTCGTTGGATCCTCACGACTGCGTTTCACAGTCGAGATGGAGGCATAGAGAGGTCGCCTAACTTGCCCAAGGTTGCACAGCCAGCCCGGGCAGAGACGGGACGCGCGCTGATTGACAGGGGCGGGGGGCGGGGCCTGCCGTCCGCCCCGCCCCCTCACCTGAGCGCTCGGCCTGGAGACAGCAGGTCCAGCGGGCGCTGCGGAAGGCACCCGGGTGGCAGGAGGCCAGTCTGTCCGGGTTGGGGGCGCTGGCCTTGCGCAGGGCCGACAGCCACTGGCTGAGCTCGTTCACATTCTGCAGGGCGGGAGGCGATCAGGCGGCCGGGCGGGAGGGGACAGGCGCCGCCCTCCGCCCGCGTCCCCGGCGCCTCACCTTGCACTGGAGGTAGGTGGTGTGCGGCGGCCCCGCGCCGTCCTGCGTCACCACCTGCATCACGTGGGGCAGCTGGAAGGCGCCCTCGTCCACGCGCTCCACGGCGCGGATGCGCGACACCGGGAGGCAGGTGCGCGTCTGCGGAGAGGGCTGTCGCTGCAGCGCGTGCCGGGCCAGGGACAGCGTCCCCCCCGGACGTGTGCGCCAGCGGGCGCCCCGGGGGCGGGACATTCCATGCTGCGTCTGCGCTCTGCGCGCCGGCCCCTCCGGCTGCTCCCAGTCCCGCGGTCCCGCCCTGTCTCTCTGTGAGTGACTTAACTTCCCTGGGCCTCAGTTTCCTTCTTAATCATCATCATCATCATCGTCATAGCGACCACTTATACGGAGCTTGGGGTGTGGTTCTAAGCAGGTGTATCAACTTATTTCATCAACAGGACGTGTGAGGGACACACCCGATTGCACCCGAGTCCGTGCGGCACGTGGCCTAGGTCTGGGCGGGAACGCTGGGCGGTGGCTAAGCACCGTCCCTGCCCTGCGTGTGTCCAGGCCGCTACCTGCGCACGCTCTGAAGGATGTGTGATGGACACGTACGGGTAGGCGTGTGCCTGTCCCCGCCCCGGCCCGCACTGGCCGGAAGCTGTGTGCAAAGCCTGTCCTGGGAGTTTGCAGGTGTGACGTTGCTACAGCGGCGCCTTGCGGCCTTGCCCACTCGGGCCTCAGTTTCCCCCTAGCTGCAAAGAGGTGGCTCCATGAGGGAGGCCACCACCGCACACCCGTCCCGCGTGGGCTGGAGCCCCACCTGCCACTCGGGACCCTTGGCGTAGGAGAGGGTCTCCCCGCTGAGCCAGAAGTAGCGCTTCTTGAAGGCGAAGCGCGGGGCCAGGCTGGCAGGCTCCTCCTTGCGCTTGAGCAGGTAGCCTTCGCGGACCGTCGCCGAGGGCGGCACCAGGGCCCTGGCTGGGGCGCCCGCCTCTGGGAAACGGGAGAAGACAGGTGGGGGACCGTGAGCCCTTCCCCGACAGCTCGACCTGTCCTGCCAGCGAGCCCAGGGCCTCTGCGGATGCTCCCCTGGAGGCGGGGAAGGACCGGTGACTTCGGATCCCTCCCTCAATAGCGAATGGTCCCACTGAGGCAGGAGGAGCAGAGCTGCACCACCACCTGCGGTTTCTGGGGTTGGAGAGGGATGTTCAACATTCTGACAGGTTGCTCCTCTGCCACTTGGGCCCAACTATGTCATGACCTGGGTCCTACGTGGTGACAGGGACTTGACCCCAACTCCTCTGCTTAAAATCGGCCTGTGTCTCCGTTTCCCTCCAAGCCAAAGCCCAAATTCTCCCCGCAGACTACGAAGCCCCACACAATCCGGCCCACCTCTCCGTTGCCCCCATTCGCCCTTCTTCACTGGCCTCCTCGCTGTCTCTCCCTGCTCCTACCTCAGGGCCTTTGCACATGCTCTTCCCTGCCTGAAACTCTTCCCAGCATCCACCTGGCTCGCTCTCTGTCCCCCTCCAGGTCTTTAGTCTAATGTCACCAAAGTGAGGCCATTCCTGGCCACCCTATCGAAAAGTTCAACCTGCCACCCCTACCCCAGTCTTCCCTACCCTCCTTTCTTTGTTCCCCTTAGCATTTAGGCTCCCTAACGCATGGCACCATTTGCTCGCTCCTCTTGCTAACAGCCCGTGGGCCCCCCTGGATAAAACCTCGATGAGAGCAGGTTTTCTTCTGTCTTGTTCACCGCTGTGTCCCCAGACAGTGTCGCCTAGAACAGTGCCTACTACAGACACTTGTCCATTGCACGCGCACCGTGCCGTGACCCGACCCACATCCCCACCTGGGCTGGGATGCCTGGAGGACCCAGCACAGCAGGTGTCGGGAAATGTTAGCTGATTGACTAGCCGACCCACTGGTCTACATTCTCGGTGCTGAGAAGCTGGTGGGGGTGAGGGAGAGGCCGTGAGTGCCCCCAGTGGGGTGACCAGGCCGGTGTGGCAGGGCCACAGGAACTCACCCCCATCCCCATCCACGTCCACCAGCCGGTCCAGGAAGTCCCGCACGCGCGAAATGCTCTGCAGCAGGAAGGGGTGCAGGGGGGCCATCCACAGCTCCTTGCCCTGGCCCAGCTGCTGGCCCAGGTTTCCAATGCTCTGCACGGCCTGGAGCAAAGGAGCAAGGGAGGCCAAGGCCAAGGTCGCTGCAGAGGGGAGGGCCTTTATGGACTCAGAACACAACCCCAGAGTCCTGGCTCCTAAATCAGTGCTCAATGAAAGGAGAAGACTCATACCAGCACCTGCCTTGGGGAATATCTGTGCCTCCCGCCCCCTTTTGGAATCTGCACCCCAAGTTCCCTTATTCTGTTCCCTCCCAAGCCCAGACTTCTCCCCATCCAGGACTGCCCAATCCTATCATGCATACTCAGAGCCCAGCAGAACCTCGAGTTGTTGCTGCTTTGCAAAGGCTGGTCTAATTCATACTGAGGGGTAAATGACTGCCGGCCTGCTTTCCACTTTCCTCCTGGAAGGGTTGGGTTTTCATTTCAAAGAGGAAATTGGAGAGCATAATGGGTGCCTTCGCACTCAGAGTGGTGGCGTTTCAGACATGGGTTTCTCCGGTGTCATTGGGATCTCCTGCGGGTCTGGCCTCCCGGCTCTGTTCCTACCGCGACTGTTTTCCTGGCCGAGAACACCCAGGAGGAGGCCCACGGCTGGCGGCACCTTGGCAAGCAGCAGCAGGGAGCGGCTGGTCTGAGGGTCCGCGTGGTGGTCCCGCAGGTCAAACAACTTCGGGGTGAGGATGGCAGGTGCGAAGAACCGCAAGAAGAGAAAGCCGCTTATCGCCAGGTACTTCACGTCCTGCCAGGAGGGGGGACAGGTGAGAGGGGCCCGAGAAACCCACTTCCCAGCTGGGGAAACCGAGGCTGGAAGGACTAGAAATTGATGGTGCGAGGAGAAATAGGATGGGCGATGGGTCAGGAGGCCACACTGGCCTGCCAAGGAGGTTCCTCCTCTCTGGGCCTCAGTTTTCCCACCTGGAAAATGGAGTAACAATCCAACCCTGCAAAATGAGACTTTGCCAAATGACCTCGGAGTCCACTTGGTGCCAAGCGCTGTGCTAATGGCACAGCCCTGTGACGGGGGTGCCAGCATCACTCCCGCTTTACAGAGGAGGAAGCAGAAGCTCAGAGACATCGAGTGACTTGTCCAAGGTCACACAGCTGGCAAGTAGAGGAGACCCCAATCTGTGATTTACCATCATAACAGCCACCTCTCTACCCATTCGTTTATTTAACACTTGCCCTAGGAGGGATTACATACCCATTTTACAGAGGAGACAACTGAGGCCCAGGGAGGGAAGCTCACTTGCCCATGGCCACACAGCCGTAAGTGGCAGAGCCGGGATTTGAACTCTGTTGTTCACCATTCTCTCCTGCCATTCAACCAGCTACCAGGGAGCAGTCACTGGGTGTCAGGAACTAAGCCCGAACTGTCACTTTTAATCCCTGTGGGGTAGGAACTATTATTCCCATTTTCCAGATGAGGAAACTGAGGCACAGCAGTGAACCCACTTCGACAGGCTCCAGAGTCCGTGCTGTGTGCGACCCCCTCCCCCGGGCCTGTGCTCTCTACAAACTGTAGAGTGTGGTGCCCCGGTGTGAGTGCGGGGCTGCCCCGCCTACAGGTGAGGCTGGCTGTCCCGGCTGCCGCAGGCGTGACTCGACTTGGGGACTGGGCGCACCTCCATCCTGAGCGCGCCTTGCTCTCCCCAAACCAAGTCCCCACCCGCCTGTCACACGTGCCGGGCTATATTTAGCGGAGATGTGCTCCTGTGTGTATTTAGAGGCTGGATTCACACCTGGAACAGCCCTGCCTGGCGCGTGCCGCTTCCTGGGGAGTGGCCCTGGGGGACCTGGGGCCTGGAGCTGCCCGGGGGAGGGTCCCGCCCTCCCTCTGGAACCCGAACTACCCGAGGGCCACCACACCCCACCAGCTGTAGGGCAGGGAGATTTCGAAGGCACAGGTGGCAGAGAGCAGAGGGAGGGGCTTCCCACGTGCCCGACCCCGCCCACCCTGTGGGCGGAGAAAGTCCCTGCTTCCTGCCACTTGGGGGCTGAGGGCGGGGGACACTTGGGCGTCGAGACACTGGCTCCCCCTACAAGGACTGTGCTGTCTGGGGAGCCAGCCTCCCCCTTCCCTCCCGCCTCCCTGCCACAGCTGCGTCCCGCTTAACACCTCTGCCGGCGGCCCAGGTGACAGCCCAGCCAAGGTGGGTGGAAACTGAGTCACATCCGGGTTTGGGGGCCCAGAGCTCACTCCGCAGCCAGGGAGAAGGGGGTGGAGGGAGAGACCCCAGTGGGAGTCTGGAGGCCTGGGTTTGAGTCCCCACCCTTGGCCAAGGTGTTTTAGCTCTCCGGGCCTCAGTTTCCCCATCTGTAAACAGGAAGTGGAGAGAGATCTGGCAGACGTCAAAAGCTCTTCACCCAGGCTCGAGGAATTGGGCCGTTACGTCTCCGACGTTGAGCGAGTCTTAGACCTTTCTGCAAAGGGAACCCCAGTGTGCATTTCTGTGACATCAGCACTGCGTAAGAGTTAGCTCACCCGATGTCATCTGTCAGCGGGGACGATGACGGCCACCGCAGCATATGTGCTGAGGATTAAACCAGAGAGTCTCAAACTGGCGGCCCACAGGCCAGTCCAGCCACAGAGACATAATGATTGGCCAGACTGTTTCTGTTGGTTTTTTTAGGTGAATTTTATTTTATTCTTTTTAGAGACAGAGTCCCGCTCTGTCACCCAGGCTGGAGTACTGTGGCACAATCATAGCTCACTGCCGCCTCCAACTCCTGGGCTCAAGTGATCCTCTAGTTTTAGCCTCCCAAGCAGCTGGGACTACAGGTACGCACCACCACACCCGGCTAATTTTTTCTATATATATGTTAGTTGGCCAATTAATTTCTTTCTATTTATAGTAGAGACGGGGTCTCGCTCTTACTCTGGCTGGTCTCGAACTCATGACCTTGAGCAATCCTCCCGCCTCGGCCTCCCAGAGTGCTAGGATTACAGGCGTGAGCCACCGCGCCCGGCCGAGTGTCAACGTTTTAAAAGTGAGAGACCTCACATAAAATTCAGAATCTTGGCTTTTAAAAAAACTCTGAGGACCGGGCAATACGGGGCCCCCATTCCTACACGGCAACGATCCCCCGGAGTGTCCCCTTTAGACGGGATGTGGGAGCCCCAATCTGCCGTCCCCTAGCGCACCGCAGCTTGCCCACTTTGCTCATGGGCCACACCTGCCTCAAACTCCCAGCACCTGAGTTTGCAACTTTTGTATCCATGTCGGGAAAAGCAATAGCACGAGCCTCGATTTATTTTTAGGCTCTATTTTGGGTGTTTCCTACTGAGTCCCTACTGTGTACCAGATCCGAGCTCCTCTCCCTCCCTCTCTCTCATAGCTGGAATTTAGGAAGTGCTTACTTGGCACCAGACTCTACAGTTTGGTTGTTAAGAGCACAGACTCGGGAGCCAGCCTGCCTGGGCGAGTGCCAATCCCAACAGGACCCCTCTCTGGCTGTGAGACTTAACCTCTCCGGGCCTCAGTTTCCTCCTCTGTAAAATGGGAATGATACTAGTGTCCAGGTCACAGGAGGGACGTGAAGCTTAGACAAGGTAATAATAAACACGTAAATCACTTAAAACAAGGTCTAGCCCATGCTCAGACAACATATAGTGGTAGCTGCTATTGTTATTATTATTATTATTATTTTCATCGTCGCCACGCTGGGCCCCAGAGCCCAGCAGGCACACTGTCCCCACTTCTGCTGGGACGCACAGTGCTTTGATAGGGGCAGCCTGGCTTCCGGTCCCACCTCTGTCCTGGCTCTCCACGTGACCCGGGCAAGCTCCGGCCCCCAGCCCCGCCGCCCGCACCCGGCCCACCTGGCACTCGGCCTGGGGGAAGCGCTCCTGCACGCGCCGGCGCAGCTGCTTGAAGGCGAGGCGCATGGCAGGCGGGCAGCGCCCCACGGAGCCCACGATGGCGTCCACGATGGCCCCCAGGTAGCCCGTCAGCAGCCCCAGGCTGGTCTCCCGCATCTGCTCCTCTGAGGGCGCGCCCTTGAAGGAGATCCTCCTGCAGGGCCACAGAGCAGCTCCGGTGTCCCCAAGACCCCCGCTGAGCTCAGGGGACCCGCCTCCCCCACGCGCTCTGCCACCCCCACCCGGCCCCGAGCTCGTCCCCGAGCTCACAGCCTTGGCACCTGCCGGGCCCTGTGCCCAGGACACTTTCGTCCCCACATGCAGCTTAAATGTCACCTCCTCAAAGTGACGGTCATCCCATCACTCATACCACAGGCCCCGGTCAGTGGCAGACACACCTCAGGGCCTCTGCGCCATCCTGCCCAGGTGCCCCGTCCCCTGGGGGACCCACTCAGTCTCCCCATCCTTGCCAAGGGGCCAGGAAAAGCCCTTGGCTTGGAGTGTCACTGACGGGCTCTGCCCTTCCGCTCAGGGCCTGGGATCAAAGCCCTGCTTCGCAACTTCCCCGCTGTGTGACCTTAGGCAGG
>VSMD01074825.1:0-24238 GCA_008750895.1 Mirza zaza
TACCTAAGGCTGGTGCAGGGGCCGGGCGCGGTGGCTCACGCCTGTAATCCTAGCTCTCTGGGAGGCCGAGGTGGGCGGATTGTTTGAGCTCAGGAGTTCGAGACCAGCCTGAGCAAGAGCGAGACCCCATCTCTACTATAAATAGAAACAAATTAATTGGCCAACTAATATATATAGAAAAAATTAGCTGGGCATGGTGGTGCATGCCTGTAGTTCCAGCTACTCGGGAGGCTGAGGCAGCAGGATCACTTGAGCCCAGGAGATTGAGGTTGCTGTGAGCTAGGCTGACGCCACGGCACTCACTCTAGCCTGGGCAATAAAGTGAGACTCTGTCTCAAAAAAAAAGGCTGGTGCAGGATGAAATGACCAGCTCAGAGATGACACAGTGCCCGTAACCGTGGAACCCTGTCCTGGGTGTGCCATGCTAATAAGAACCTCTTCTCCAGTCTGAGGCTGGGCTGGTGTTCTGGGCAAAGACTGACTGAGCCTCCCATTGCAAGAGACAGTTAATGGCAGCAGGGCTGACGGTGACAGACACTGGGGCGTGGGCACGCGTGTGTGTAAAATGAACTCTTTCACGACAGAGCACAGGCTGGGAGTGTCCGCCGTGAGTGCTAGGGGCTCTCAAATGGGAAGAAATTGTGCAGAGTACGCAAAACAGAAGTCCCTAGCGAGGGAGGAAGGCCTGGGGACAGCGCGGTCCCTGACCTGGCGACACGAGCTGCTCACCTTGCTCCAGATGAAGGTGCCCAGGAGGTTGTTGTCTCCGAAGGGGTTGTCGGTGTTGGTGTAGCCCATGTACTCCTCGCCCCAGCCCATCTTCTCCCGCTTCTTCCGCTCCTTGGCCTCCTTCTTGGCGAGCCTCCGGGCGCGCTTCTCCTCGGGCGTCTCGAAGGCCTTCATCAGCTCCTCCTGCTGCTTCCGCTCCTCGCGCAGCCGCAGCCGCTCCTGCAAGCTCTGCTGGTGGCTCAAGGCGGCCGCTGCAGCCCGGGGGCTCTGGCAGCGCCCTGGGGACCCGGAGCTGGACCCTGAGGAGCCCGGGGACCAAGAGCGAGTGCGCCGGTGGCGAGCCCATGAGCCCCGCTGCTCCTCACCCGAGTCGGACTGAGAGGACCGGTCCCTCGAGCGCCATCGCGGTGGCTGGGGGCTCCGGCTGCGCCTCCCTGGCCGCTGCCATGGTTCGTCCCCTGAATCTGACCTGTGGAGAGGACCCGCAAAGGCATGCTTAGCACCTGCTGCTCTGTCACCTGTTCGAGAGATGCTTACTGGGTACCTGCAAGGGGCCAGGCGGTGTTCTAGGTTCTGGGGACACAGCAGTGCCCAAAATATTGGTGTCTCCTGCCTTCCTAGTGCGTCCCACTAAGAAAGACATCAATAAATAAACATACGGTGTCACATCAGAGACATGAACCACAACAGCGATGTGGGACCATGGGGTGGGCTACACGTTACAGAAGCCAGAGAAGGCCTCTCTGGGGAGGCGACATTGAGCAGAGCCCTGAAGGAACTGGGGGACGCAGCTATGGGAGGACCTGGAGGAAGAGCATTTGAGGCAGAGGGAACAGCGAGGGGGCCCGTGTGGCTAGAACAGAGTAGGGGGGAGTGGGAGGAGGTGAGGGTGGAAGTTGACCTGGGGTCACCAGTGCAGGTGTTATACGGGTACAAACCAGAGGACCTGACTACATTTGAGTTGTCAAGGGAGGGCTTTGCATGTGGCAGCAGTGTTTAAACTGGTCCTATAGCACCGGCAGGAATCAGGTGGGGTAAAATTGGTAAAAGCAGGGAATGGCGCATGCAAGCCCCGAGGGATGGAGTCTTTAACAGTCAGGGGTCTTTGAATATAGAGAACAAGTACCAAATAAACATAAATTTCAAAAAATCAAGTTTGTGGGAAAAAAAAAGAGAACAAGTAACAAATATTTTGTTAAATGGTCCTGTCAAAAAAATCTAAACTATGCAAACCAATCATTTTGGAGCTCTTAAATACTGACCACAAGCTAGATCAAATTTCCATAAACAGGATCAACTCTGATTACATATCTCATGTGGCTGGCTAATCACCACAAATAACTCAATACCAGAAAAACAGTAGACAAAAAAAACCCCACAAAGATGACATTAACATGACTTACTGCTACACTTGAGCCAATGTTAATATAATCAACACCTGAGGCTTAAATAAGGATGAGCAAACTTTTTCTATATAAAGAACCAGACGGTAAAAACTTAAGGAGTTCACAGGCCATACGGTCTAAGACAAAACCATTCAACTCTGCTATTTTATCACAAAAGCAGCTATGGACAGTACATAAACAAGTACGCATGGGTGTGTTCCAACGAAACTGCACTTGTGGATACTACAACTTGAATTTTGTATAATTCTCACATGTCATGGAATATGTGTCATCTTTTGATTCCTCTCCTCCTGTCCCCATTTAAAAATATAAAAATGATTTTTTGTTCACAGACTGTGCAGTTTGCTGACCCCTGGTTTAAATCATCTTTTTGTTAACTCCATTCTACTACTTATATCTTCCTGGAATTCCCGAGGTGGCAATGACCTTACCAGACTCAGAAGAAAAAGTCACCTTGTGGAACTTAGCATGAAGCTGAGTTTTACTACAGCCGCTCTGGCTGAAGTCCTGTGCACATCTTAAGGACGCAAGTTAACTTGGGCCAGAGCAGGGCAGGACTGGCCTGAGTGTTCCAGCCACTAAGGAGCTGAACCAGAAATGGGACCCAGGTCTGGGAGTCACTGAGCTGGTTACTTTGTACCAGTGTAGACTCCAGGCAGGTCTGCCCAGGTGCCCTATCTCCAAGGCCGTGGGGAAGCTGAGACTCAGACCCGAGGAGTCAACTGTGAGTCTTGCCACCTGTCACTGCCCTTCGGTCTTATGCTCCACCTCCGTTAGCAAGTGTCCTCACCTCTAGTTCCGAAATCCCTCACACTTTCCCACTTGCCTCCCTCTCACCAAAGCTGCCTTCATCTCTTGTCTATATCATCCTCCTCCCTAGTGCCACTCTTGCCTCCCCCTCAGTCCTTCCTCCACCTGGAAGCCAGAGAAGGGATGCAAAAGTAAGCCAAACCACGTCACTCTCCCATTCAAAATCCTCTCATGGCTCCCCATTTCCCTCCGAATAACGACCAAACTTGGCCACGGCGCGCAGGGCTCTATATGATCCATCCCTCGCCGTCCCCTCCAACCACCAGGTGCCCGGCCGGCACCGCCTCTCGCTTTCCCTTCTGCTGCCTGGTTAGTTCCGACTCGTGCTCAGACGCCCCTATCCAGAAAGGCCTCCCTGACTAAGTCGAGGCCCTGCCGTCTCCCCGGGTTCTCCACCCCTGGTCGGGAGGTCCAGAGGGCAGGAGCCGGGTCCCCAGCGCGGTCCCCGCAGCGACCCCACCTGCGGTCTCGGCTCCGCCGCCTCCGTCTGCGCCGCCGCTCGTCCTCCCGGCGTCGCCGGTCTCGCCGCCCATGGCTCCCGCTCCGGCTCCGGCTCCGGCTCCGGCTCCGACTACCGCTCTGGCTCCGACGCCTTCGGCCCCTACGACCCGCAGACCGCGAGCGCGAACGTGTGTCCCGACCCATCGGCTGGGACTGTGTTCGCGGCGCCGACACAAACAGCCGGAGTCTGCGCCGGGGGCCTTCCTCGGTGGCGGCGCATGCAGGGCTGCCCTGACCGCGCCTGAGCTGGAAAAGAGGAACCCACCCTGCCGGCCCAGCCCTCAGGGCTCTGATGCCCTGAATCCATCCCTCTGTCTGCAACCGTGGCCCGCATGATGCTCTCGGTCGGATTGTCCACTCCGAGATGGGGGCGTCGCCCTTCAGGCAGTGCTGGAGGCAGCCCCAGGCGGGTCCTCGCGCCTCAGGGGGCCTGAGGAACTGTGGGCGGGGTCAGGGCAAACCCGAAACTGTGGGCGGGCGGGGCTCGGAGAGGCGGGACCAAGAGGAGGCGGGTCCAGACGGGGGGCGGGCCTCCGTGGTGGGCGTGGTCACGGAGGCCTGCCCCGGGAGCGAAAGGAAGGCGGGAAACCAGGAAGGTGGTGGGTTCCAGGCAGCTCGGGAGGGGGAGTGGGCGGGAGCGAGAACGAAGCTGAAAAGTCCTGGACGCTGGCTACGAGCCTCATCCTTATGCCTCCCCACCTGCCCATGAATACCTATGTATTTCGCGAGTTTAGCTTTTTTATTTATTATAATTTTTTAAATATAATTTTTCTTTTTCTTCTTTTTACTTTTTTTCCTCCCAACTCAGACTTTGATTTTAGGGTAGAGTTTAGCTTTTTTAAACCACTTCCGTACGAGCGTTGACTATAGTCGACAGCCACAGATGAACGCGCACAGCGACTTTAGCCGACAGCCGTGATATGACTTTTCTAATTTTTCATTTATCAAAATAAAATTGTGAACATTTAAAAATAATGTAATAAACACATATATGTATATGTCACCTATTCTGATTTACATTACAAGTAAAGCTGCCTGTAAAGTAAAACAAGCTTTTGGTGCTTTAAAGCTTTCCTCATCACACAAGAGCAAAACGGATTCCTCGTCAATGCACAGCACAGACTTATCATGCGGACTGTGAGTGACGGCTGTGGGCAAGGTTTTGCGCTCAGTACGGAAGTGGTTAAAATAAAAACTTGGATTGGATTCCCTATCACCTCATTTGTAGGTGGGAAACTGAGGCTTGGAGAGGGAAAGTCACTTTAACACCTGCCTTCCTAACTGAAGTCCTCTGGATTGTGCGCCACTGTCCCCACCCCCTTGCCCCAGTTCTAACCACATGGGGCTGGGAGTGCCCATGCTTGGAAGATGGTATTTAATGACTTAAGCTTTTAAAAATGGTTAGTTTTAAAAAACCGCAACTTCATAACACCTCCCCTAAATGCTGGCTTTGCGTGTTGTACTTGGTGTACAACACCAAGTTGAAGGTGAGATCAGGAACTCCCCTGCCGCTGTCAGTAAGGACCCTGCTGGTCCTGGGAGGTGTGTTGTCATGGTGACAGGTGGCCCGGACCAGGAGCCTGACCCGGTGATTTTAAGACTGGACGCGGTGGCTCACGCCAGTAATCCTAGCACTCTGGAAGGCCAAGGCGGGCGATTGCTCAAGGTCAGGAGTTCAAAACCAGCCTGAGCAAGAGTGAGACCCTGTAGCTACTATAAATAGAAAGAAATTAATTGGCCAACTAAAAAAAATATATATAGAAAAAATGAGCCGGGCATGGTGATGCATGCCGGTAGTCCCAGCTACTCAGGAGGCTGAGGCAGAAGGATTGCTTGAGCCCAGGAGTTTGTTTGAGGGTGCTGTGAGCTAGGCTGACACCATGGCACTCTAGCCCAGGTAACAAAGTGAGATTCTGTCTCCAAAAAAAAAAAAAAAAAAAAAGACTTCTCATGCTTCCCTTCAACTATCTGAAAAGGTAAGGACGTTTGCGATTGCTGGCACGTTCAGCCTGTAAGTTAGCTGTGCCATTTGTGCATCTGCCCGTGTTAAGAACTGCATTTCCGAGGGGCTCCCTTACCGACAGGATCTGACTTTCAATGCAGTTTCTCAAACTGGGAGCCGGGGAGAAACATTTTCAGCACAAGGGGTCTGGATGTCACTCAATTTGAGCAACTGTGGCAAAATGAGACACTTTGGGGACTGTTCCTGTGTGCTGGGCTGCACTGATGTCAGTGTCGAAATGTTTTCCAAGCTGAGCTGCAACCGGAAGGAGGCCATAGCTGTTAAGGGGTTGGGGTGCTGCTGCTATTATAATAAATCCCACGAAGGCTGCTTTCCCCTTTGAGACTCAAAAGTCCGCCCTCAAACTCCCACCAGACCACTGGAAGCCAAAGAGGCCAACAGACGAGGGCCAATGCTCAATACCCGATTTATTAGAGATCCCTTCCACATAGAAAGAGGGCTGGCAGGTATGGGGGCGGGCGGGCCGGGCTGCACACGAGTGTCATTTGGGGCCAGCAGAGGCTGTTGTTTCAGAGGTGCCCACAGTTCTGGGTTTGAGGAACACGGCACCCGCGTCTGCCACGAGGCTCGGTGCTCCGGATTGTCGCGCGCCAGTCGGCGGGGCAGAGGAATGGAGTGGAGTCCCGGCGGGAGTTAAGACACACGAGGTTTGCAGTTTCTTTTTGTTTCCGGAATCGGTTCGGCCGTAAAAAGGGGTTCGGGGTGGGGACCAGGTGGTGGGATGGAGCCACCAGAGAAAAGGAGACGGAGGGCTGCGGCGACAGCGCCTCGGCGAGGTGCAGGGACAGGAGCATTGCACTGAGCAGGACAGGGGACATGTCGGGATGGCTTCGGAGGGACAGAGGCCGACGGGAGTGGGGGACACATGGAAGTTTCCACCTTGTCAGTCTCAGAGAAAATGCGTTTGTGTTTACAGTACAGGAAACAGGACGCTGTCCGTGTTCTCAGCAGCAGCAGCCATCAGAGACACGAGGCAGGACACAGCGGGCCTCAGCCGGGCATTTACAGACTTCTGGGGTGGGGACAGCTGGGTGGGTCCAGGCGCCTTCCTCACTGGGGGTCTGAGGAAGGCCACACGTTCGCTAAACGTTATAAATAGGTGTTGCCTTCCTGCCCCCGGCCCGGAAATAATAAACGGCCGCCGCCCCTCGCACGGTCTGTAGAATACGTCAGCATCGCTTTGCAGTTCTCTGGCAAGGAACAAAAATAAAAATGCAGCCAACACAAAATGGGTCTCCAACGGGGCCTCGGAGACTTCACACAAAAACAGAAATGTTGTGATGTCCACGGAAGTTTGCAAATTTCCCCTGCAGGTGAAGGAAGGATGGAGCCTCGTGTGTCCCAGGAGTCGCTCAGCAGTGCCGGGGGCCGCCCTGGACGTGGTGCCTGTTGCTCTGGGTCATCCCTACGGGCTTCTGGGGTCTCTGGTGCCATCCCTGTTGGTCATCCAGGTCCCAGACGCCCCTTCTGACTTCTGCCCCGTCTGTCCCAGGGGCCGGCGGGACGGATCGGGAGGCCGGGCACCAGCAGGTGGGCACCGGGCTGTGACTCAGGGCTGAGGCCACTTCCCAGGGCTGGACAGATGCTCCTGGGCAGGGGCGAGGACCCCAGATGGGCTTGTTTGGACCTGTCCTCTGAGCCACCCGGCGGCTGGTCCCTGCTGAGAGCTCTTTCCTTTCCTGGGCTGAGACTCGAGGAGCTGCTTGAGGGAATGTCTGTCCCCACCTGGGAGAAAGGCCCTGGGGTGCAGCCTGTTTCTCCAGGCTCAGAGGGCACCAGCTGTGGGAGGGGCCGGGGAGGGACCTGAGCAGCTGGCCGCAGCAGCAGCATCATAGGAGCTTGTGACAGGCTCAAAAACAATGGAATACCCGAGGGAGGTTCCAGCTGGCCTGGTCCCACGTCACTCTACTGGGGAGGCAAGGGCTGGAGGAAGATTCTCCCAGAAGGTGCGACTTCTGCTCCGAGCCCGCCCCCAGCTCCTCCCATCCTGGGCTGTGTCACTGGGGAACTGTCACCAACACACCTGTCTCTGGAGTCCCGAGTAATGGGCAGGGTGTCACTCTGCTCTAACCAGTGCCCTCTGGATGCAGCGGGGGCCCTGGTGGCCCCCCATCGGCCCCACCATCGGGCTCTGGGCTCCATGGTCCTACTGTGCCCAAACAACGTCTGCTCTCCTCCTCAGATCCCCACGGGAATGACATCACTTAACGTCAATGAAGGAAACGCTCCGGGGAGAGGGGTCTGCCCTCTAGGCTGTGCCTGGGGCGGAGGAGGCGGGGGTGGCCGTCACACGACGAGGCCGAGAGCCCGCCAGCCAGAGCTGTCTCCAGGACACAGGCTCTCTGGAAACCCTGTGGCCCGGCTCAGCCTTCTGCTCCGTCTCCGGCTATGAAGGGGCGTCCCACGTCACTTGGAATGTCTTTGCTGGATGCTGCATGGTCCACGCTGGGGTAGGGGACACGTCCCCAGCCCCTCCCGTGTGCGTCTGGAGTGTGGGCACCGGAAATTCTTGCTCGCGGGGCCCCTGGGAGGTGGGGACAGAAGGTCTTTCCCGAACGGGGGTGCCTGAGTGGCGGGACACACAGATGCTGAGGGGCTCGGCCAGGCGCGAGCTGCCCGAGAGACCACCGCTAAGAGCAGAGGTCCTGCCTGAGGCCCCCGAACCTGAGCTGTGGGGGGGAAGGGCTGCTTCCGGGTGGGTGGCACCTGCGCTCTCAGGCACCCCAGTCCATGAGGTCCAGGGGCGGAGCAGGGGACCCTGCCATCCCTTCTGCACGTCACAGGCTGAATTTCGGAGTGTGATGTTGTCCAGGGCAGCAGGGACACGGGGTCCCGGATCCCAGAAGGTGGCAGGAATGGCCTCGTCCCCCAGAGAGAAACATGCAAGCACAGCAGAGAACCGAAAAGTGCAGTGGGATGGAGTTTTTTCTTTTTCCGCTTGTTTTTGTGTCTTTTTTGTTTTTTTCCTAAAAAAGCACACACGTGCTTCTGTCTCTGTGCAAAGGGTAAGGACCCAAAATAGATACATGATTTGACGCTCGGGAAGGTCCCAGGCTCGCGGGTGCAGGCGGCTGACGGGGTGCTGAGCCCGAGGGACTCGGTGGCCCAGAGCTGTCGGGGCGGAGGGGCTCGGCCGGCACCCATCAGGGAGGGCGAGCTGGGCCCGGCGGGCGGGCGAGGTCCGGCGGGGTCTCCCCAGCTCTGGGCCGCAGCTGGGCGGGCAGCGCCGCCAGGGAGCGGCCAGGCGGCGGGCGCTGGGCTCCGGGTGGGGACTGCATAGAAATTACTGCAAGAGCGAGAGGGGCAGGTGAGGCCTGCGGTGCAGTGAGAGGACTCCCCCCGGCCACCGGCTGGGCGTCCTGCCAGGGGCCGTGTGCTCCAACAGGCCCCAAGACGCTCGCAAAACAGTCACAGCCAACTCAGAGAGCCCAGGGCGGGGCTCCGGGCCACCCACGCCCTCCCGACCCGGCCAAGGTTCCCCGGCCTCGGTTTCCCGGCCTGTCCCTGGGCGTCTGGGGTCTGCGCTCCCGGGCCTGGCCCGGCCGCACTTACTGTGTCGCTCTCGCCGTCGGAGGCCGGGTGGGCCTGCGCGCTATAGTGGAGCGGGGAGTACACCCAGCTCCTCTCGTCAGTGGGCTGCGGGCGGCGTGCAGGAGGGGCGTGCACAGCAGGGTGCGGGAGGCAGACAGGACAGGGAGGAAGGAAGAGACAGGAGAAAATAAAAGAGGCGGGTCCCCCACAGGCGGGGCGGGGCTCAGCCCCGCCGCCTGCTCTGACCGGGCACCTGCCCCAACCTGGACGGCCTGGGCCTCGGCGCAGCGGGCGGCGGCAGGCAGCGCTAGTGCGGTCAAGGCAGGCCCGGGACAGCGGGTGACAGAGACAGGCGGGAAAGGGGCGGGGTGCAACCTGGACCACCGTGTCCTCCTCCTCCTCAGCCCGGCGCCACCCTGCCTGTGTGCTCGGGTGCCCACCCCGTTTTCCAAGCACCCGGAAGCCTCTCGGGACATGGCCCCAGCACCTGGGGTGGCCCCGGCCCCTGGGCCCTGCCAAGGGACAGGCCGATGGTCCTTCCGGGCTATCGGCGTGAGGGGTCCCGGCGTGGGTGAGCTGGGGGCTCCTCTGGCCCCGCCCTCTGGGTCTGCTCCCACCTTTCCTGCTCCCCACCTGGGGCTGCCCGCCCCGTCCCACGCCGCCCCGCCCCGCCCGCTCTCGCGGCCTCGACTCGCACTGCTCCAAGGCATCCACCAGGGCGTCCCTCGGCCCCTGTGCACTTGTCTTGGCTGCAACCCAGCCCGCCCCTCCTCCGTCCAGTCAGGACAACTGTCCCCGGGCGGCCTGGCCCCCTGCGCCTGGTCCTCCTCCCCTGGGGTCCCACCCACCGCAGGGGCCACCGGTCCGCCTGTGCCGGTGCCTCTGTCACCCGCTGGTGTCTTCACGGCCTTGAGGAAGGCCCCCCTGCCCCCGGGGCTCTCTGCCTCTACTTGCCTCAGGCCAACTCGAGACTCCCTCTGCCCTGGAGACCCCCCACCTGCCCGAGCCCCGTCACCGGCGCAAGGCCCTGGGCACTGCGCACCTGGCTCCGCCCAAGGATGGCTCAGGCACCGAGGCACGGTGACCACGGGCGCAGGCCTGCTCGCTCCTCCAGGCGATCGCAAGTGCCTGGCGAGAACCCTGCCCAGGAGCAGGGGCTGCAGTCTGCCCCCGGCCCCCGGCCCCCAGCCAGCTCGGGCTGCGCCCATGGCTCCCCGGGCACCACAAATGTGGGACCAGAAAGGGTCCCCACCTGGACCTGGACCCTGGGGGAGGCTGGCAGCGGCCATCAGCCCAGGGGCCACTTCAGAGCCGCCCTCCAGGAGGGCCACCCCAGCGGGGCTGGGCAACCACCCCAGGGCAGGGACGGTGGACAACCGCACTTGCCACGCGCTGGGAAGGACAGGACAGCAGCCTCCCGGTCCTGCAGCAGCAGGGCCAGAAAGGGCCCCTCAGTCCCAGCTGACAGGGGAAGGCTGGGTACAGCAGCAGCCAGGATCAAAGACGGGGCTGACCCCACGGGGAGCTGACCTGGGGGCATGTCCCTCCGGCCCCAGCCACCACGCTTTGCCTTTGCCTCGCCAGCACCAAGGCCACACTCTCCCTTCTAAATCAGGGTATTTTTGTTTTGAGACAGAGTCTCACTCTCTTGCCCGGGCTAGAGTGAGTGCCCTGGTGTCAGACTTGCTCACAGCAACCTCAAACTCCTGGGCTCAAGTGAACCTCCGGCCTCAGCCTCCCAAGTAGCTGGGACTACAGGCATGCGCCACCACACCCAGCTAATTTCTTTCTATTTTTAGTAGAGACAGGATCTTGCTCTTGCTCAAGCTGGTCTCCAACTCCTGAGCTCAAATGATCCTCTTGCCTCAGCCTCCCAGAGTGCTGGGATTACAGGCATGAGCCACCGGCGCCTGGCCTAAAACAGGTATTTTTCAAAGTCCAAGGCAGCCCCTCTCTGGGCAGCGTCTGTAAACTGCTCCGCTACCAGGTGACCCAGCGGGGTCGAGGTGGGGGGTTTTGGGGGGACTCACCCAGCCCCTCTCCCTCCCAGCAGAGCCCTAGAGCAGCTCTGGGATCAGCTCTGGGTGTCCCACCCCCACCCCAGCGGACTTCCTGCTGCCTGGGCTGCCTGGAGGGGGCTGGGGAGGTGGCCTCCACCCCTGGGGTCAGCCCTGGCACACGGCGCTCCGAGGGGCCCGCGGATGGTGCGAGTTGGAGGTGGCCCCAGCCGGTGCCTTGTAAGAACAGAAGCCCCTGCTCCAGGCCTGTGCCTCTCCAGCTGTGCAGCGCCAGGCAGTCCCCCAGCCTCTCTGGGCCCTTGATCACCGTTCACAGTGACAACAGGCCCTGAAGCTATGTGGGAGCCACATGGCGCCCGGAGGGGAGCTGTGGGGGAGTGTGGGCCTGGGTTTTGTCTAAAGTATGTGCTCCTGCAGGGTCCCAGGATAGTGAGGCCTCGGCTTCCCTGTCTGTGGAATGGGTATGGAGACGGCAGCTCCTCCCCACCTTGGCAGCCCTCAGCTGCTCTGACCTTTGTGACGGTCCCTGTGCAGCGGGGCAGACAGGCCTGGTGGCGGGGGACAGCCGGTCTGGGCTGGCGGGAAGGGTCTACCGGCGCACCCTGACGTGGCAGGGCTGGCGAGGGGCAGAGGTGCCCCCGAGCCTCAGCTCTGCGCTGTGACGGTGTCCCCGTGTCAAGTGCCGCTTCCACGCGGGACTGAGTGACATGCTCCTGTGACGCACGCAGCGCAGCGCCTGCCCGGGCCAGCAGGGCTGTTTTCCCAGCGTCCTCTCGAGGACGGGAGATGCCGGGCGCCGTGTTTTGGGCCGGGGACCTGCGGCTCCCTGCTGCCCCAGGCGGGCGCTGCCCTTGTCCCCGGGGTGGCCGCTGCGGTCACTTACAGTGCCCGAGGAGCTCGGCGTCACGGCCCGCAGTCGGCGATGGCGGGGAGAGTAAATCCAGTACCTCCCATCCGTGAACTGTACGGGCAGCGGGCCGGCGCGGAGGGAGGAAAACAGAGGACACGGATGAGGCCACAGGAACCCCCGCCGGGCGGAGAGAGGTGGTGGAGACAGCACGGCTAGAGGCTGGGCACAGGCGACTGCTAAGCGGGAGGGGTGCCGGCGGGGGTCTGGCCGAGGCTGTTCCCTTCTCTGCGGCCCACCCAGGTGTCAGGACATAGACACGGCAGAACCCCCAGCCACCCTGCCACCAACGAGAGGCCAGGATGCGCACAAACCAAGCCTGGGGACGGGTGATGACGGGTGGGGGACAGGCACGTGGCCCCTCCACCCTCCTCCAGGGCCAGGAGGGGTGCAGAGCGGGGCTGCTGGTTAGGAGGCCACTGGGCGGGTACCCCCAATGCAGCCCCGCCCCGACCCTTACCTGGGGCTGTCAGACCCCGAGCAGCGGCCCCAGGACCTGCCGCTGAGACTGGATGTCACAGGCCTCCCTGGCCCCCAGTGAGGGGAGGAGGTACCGTGTCCCCAAGGCCAGGCACACCCTGCCTTGTCCAGGAGCAGCCGCCTAGCCCTGGCTGGGGAGCCTTCCTGCCACAGGCCCGGTCCCCTGGCCCTCCTGAGGGACAGAGCCCACCTGGCCACACCCACCAAGGGAGGGAGAAGATCCGGGCACCGCTGGCATGTCCGGGCACCAGGCTGCTGCGGACACGGGCCTCGGCCTCTGCCTGGGCCTTCCTGTGGGGCTGAGCGTCTGAGGGCTCCAGACGATTCCCAGGGAGACTGAGGGACACGGCTGCAGCCACGCCATGGTTGGTGGCCAGGTTGTGGTCACAAGGCCGGGAAGTGGGGGTGGGGGCAGCCCTGGGGTGGCCTGGCTGGAGAGGGGCCGGCCCCGCCCTGCCTGGCGAGCCGAGAAAGAGAAGGCGGGTGCGAGAGTGCCTGGCGGGCATGTGCTGACGGAGGACATGCGTGTGCCCGGCTGTGGCGCACGGAGGAGAGGTCCGTGGATGGCCCAGGGCGGGGGGCCGGGGACTTACAAAGTAGATGTCGGTGGCAGGCGCGTCCTCCTCGTCTGAGGCCTGGCTGGCGGGTTCCGAGGCCTGGCTGGCGGTTTCCGCTTCGACAGCAGCAGAGGCACCGGCCAAGGACGCCTCCGCCCTGGGGACGGGCAGACAGGGAGTCCCGGGCGGGCTCGGGGTGCACCCGCCCTCCCATCCTCCCTGCCCGGCAGGGGCGCGTCAGGGCGTCACAGCTGAGATGAGGGACTCGGCGGGTGCCCTGCTGTGGGCTGTCTCACGCAAAGCGGAACAAGACGAAACGTCCCAACTAACCCCACCAGACGCCGGCCCCAGGAATGCCCTGCCAGCCCGGCGACCGGCCTGTGCAGCCCTGGGAGGTCGCGTTCCTTCTCGGAGCCTCGGCTTGTCATCTGTAAGGAGGGGAAGCAGGGAACCTGCCCCCAAGGGGTCGGAACCTCTTTCACCTTTCCATCGGACACTTAGTGCCTGCCAGGGCTGGCTCTAGAGCCTTCTGTGAATGAACCCAATGACCTCCGTCACGGGGGTGGGGAGAGGACACTGCTAACGCCCCTGTGTTACAGATGAGGAAACTGAGGGACAGAGAGGAGCTGAGCAATGTGCCTGAGGCTGGAATGTCCCTGGTGGCCAGGGGACAGGCGCGCAATTTTCTTCTCAGGAACGGCACTAAGGACTTGTTCTCCTGCTGTTTGAGGTTCAGCTGTTTTTGGCAGAGACAGAAATCTTACACTGCAAGATTTGGCTAATGGCAGAGAGCGGATGGTACCAGGATATGTGTGTGCATGTGTGTGTGCACATCTGTATGCATGTACGTCTGTGTACATGCATGTCTGTGCATGTGTATGTGTGCACACTTGTGTGTGCATGTGTATGTGTGCACACTTGTGTGTGCATGTGTGTGCGCACGTGTGTGCATGCACATCTGTGCATGTATGCATGTGTGTGCACGTGTGTGCTTGTGCACGTGTGTGCGTGTGTTTAAAATACGCTCCCAGTGGCAAGGCCAGCCTGGGAATCTGCTGAGAGTGCTAAACAAGATCTCTGGGAACAAAAATAAAAGAAGCATCTAAAGCAAAAATCATTAGAAAGGCACGCATCTGCCAACACAGCGACAGAACCGCACACACTGACAAGACGAGACACAAAGGAGCCGGATGATGACAGTGGACAAACTGGTCATAAGAGGCTCCCAGGAAATGTTCGGAGCCTAAAGAGAATGTGCACTTCATTCCACACGTCTGTGGACATTTCAAACAGTGGCTTTGAACTTGACCATCAGGATTTTGAGTTTGTTTTTTTTTAAAGGCATAATTTTTTTTAATTCTACTTTGTTCAAATCAAAACTCAATAAAATTAAAAATAAATATTAAAAAGGAGAATAGATAATATCCTTAAATACTTGGAGGTTCAGAGACGCTCAACCCTGCCCTGGGCGCTGTGACAGGGGCCGGGTCGTTCTCTGGGGAGGGGCCATCCTGGGCCTGCAGGTGCTGAGCAGCGTCCCTGCCCCCACCGCCCCATGCCAGGAGCACCCCCTACGGAGCTGTGACAACCACAGATGTCCCCAGACATCACCCAGTGTCCCCTGGGGGTAGAATCCCCCCCAGCAGGTTGAGAACCACTGCCTTAGATCAAAGGAGGAATTAAAAGCAAATTCATTATCTGCATGAAAGAACTACTCTGTACTAAACCTCTGATGCCGCTGGCTCTCCCAGGGCCACGACAGGTGCCCCGACCTCTCACTGAGCCGTACTCACCCCGTGTCCTCCTTGGGGACCACGATCTCCACACTGCACGTGGGCTCCACCTGCACCGTGACCTGTTGCAGGTCTTCTTCCACATGCGGCTCCTCCTGGGGCCTGGAGGCAAGGGGAAACTGAGCCTCAGTTTCCCTCCTCACTCCCCTGCCCCCCAGGAGTGCCTGCCGGATCCCAGGTCCAGCCCTGCTGGGGACCTGGGAGCCTCCAGCCTCAGCCTGGTCCCTCTGGCTGTCATACTTGGCCGGGGGTCTGAGTGGGGAGAGAGGCTGCTACCCGGGTCCCTCCTGTGACTCTGGCACCTGGCAGGGCCTGGGGTATAGCAGGTCCCCAGGGCACATTACGGAATGAGCAAATGGCAGCCCCAACATCATCAGCTGTCCGGGATGCTGCCCGCAATCCTGGGGATGCTTGAGCTTGGAAGCTGAGACCCTGATGCAGGCTGCTGGAACATTCTGGCAGCAGACCTGGGCATGCATGTCCTCTCTGAATGGCAACCTGAGAGCAGAAAGGTTGCTGACTTGGGAGCCAGGTAGCTGGGCAGAAGGGAGAGTGGCTTCCCACTGTTGGCCCCCGGAGTTTCTTCCATTAGTGATTAAAAACTGATGAAGGGAAAACAGTACCTATTCACTGCCCTGGTGTTAATAAGAACACTCCTGGGAATCACTGGATGTCCCCAGAGGGGACGCCTAAGTAAGATGAAAGGAAAGGCTCGGGCAGTCCCACACCAGCTGGGAGGATCCCTGCCTACCAGATGACAAGAGCAAGGTGGGGCGGCTGCAGAGACGCCTCCGTTCGTGTCAAAAGGGGACCACGAGCCTGGGTGTACGCTCGTTGTGTACTCACAAAACTCCTCTGCGGAGACACAAAACCCACGGTGCCGGGGGCTGCTCCCGGGGAGAGGATTGGAGTGGGCAGGAGGGAGGTGTTTTGCCACATTCTCTCTTGTACTTTTAAGTTAAAAAAAAAATTAGTAGAAGAAAAAAAAAGAATGGACAGGCCAAGCTGCCTCAGGTCCCCGGGGCCCCAGGCCGGAAGAAACAGGCAAAGCGCCTTGGAGATTCCGTGCAGTTCTGCAGCCTAGCGGGGACTTGCACCTGTGCCCGGGACAGAACGGTCAGACGCACAGGGGCTCTGGGTGGGGAAACGGGGGCTCGGGGCTGCACAGGACGCCCGGTGAGACTGAGGACAGGGCAGGGGAGGGGGCCAGGGTCTCACCTGCTATCTTGTCCGGACGACTGCGTGCGCCGCCTGCAGAGAGACCCCAACAGGTGAACCGCTAGTCCCTGCCCGCCTACCGGCTGCCACCCCTAGTTGCCCCGCCCACCAGCCCTGGCCCCGCCCACCAGCCCTGGCTGCCCGGCCCACCTGTACCGGGGCTGCTCAGACGTCTCCGAGGGGGAGCGCTCTGGGATGGAGAGGGAGGTGGACGACAGGGTCGTGGCGATGGAGGCCGTAGTGGCTTCTTCAAAAGAAGGCGGCGTGCAGGGCAGGAGGTCGGGCCGGCCTGCAGGGAGAGAGCGGTGGCACCTGGTGGAGCTGCGAGCCTCATCCGTTCCCCTCCACTCGCTCACCCTCGCGCTGCTTCCTGCTGCCCCTGCTCCCACCTGCCTCCCAGAACAGCTCTTCCCAAGGCAAATGAGGGTGCATTTCCCCCTTGTGCAAAGGCTTCCAACGGCTTCTTACAGTTCTCAAAACAGAATCAAACCCCGACAGCTGGAGGGCCTTCCCGTCTCCCCCTCGCACATCTGCTCCAGCCACTCGGGTCCCCTCGCTGTGCCTCCAACACGCAGGCAGAGTCCCGCCCCAGGGTCTTTGCACGGGCTGTGCCCTTCCTCCATGCTATTCCTCAGCCTCTCCCTGCCTGGAGTCCTTGACCTCTAGGGCTGGGAGGGACCTTCTGGACACCCCTGGTGACAGTGACCGTACAGGAGGCTGTCACCTTGCCGACGGTGCCTGCCATGCTCAGCTCTCCCTGCGGCTCTTGCTGTGGACCCAGGCCCAGCTCCTCCCTCCCTGGTGGCTGTCTAGGTCCCTGAGGTGACTGTGAACCCCCCACCCCCGGGGGCCTCGAGTGGGCCCCTGCAGCCCCCACGCGCACCTGCGGCACCGCCATCCGGCTCACCTTCGTCCTCCAGCGTGGGGTAGCTACGGGCCCCCCGCAGGTCGTACTGTGCGTCCTCCCGCTCGCTGGGGATCTGGCTGGCGGAGAAGGCGGCCGTGGGCCCGAGGGGCTTGACAGCCAGCAGGGCCCCACGCCCCTTCTTGGACGGGGACGACTTCAGCGCTGCGGAGGGCGGAGGGTGGGGTGGGTGCTGGCGCTCGGGGCTGCCAGGCCGTGGCAAAGCCCAGGCAGGACCTCCCAGGTCCTCCCGTGCGCTCGGCCTGGTCTGCACCGGCACCGCCCCCCACACCGCCTGCCCAGGGACCCTCTGCCGGCCAGGCCAGGGGAGCAGCAAGGCCGCTTCGAGCAAAGCCGGCTCTGCCCCGGGGGGCGCTGGGGAGCCGTTACGCGGCCCGTCCTCACAACTGTCTCAGACGAGACACACGCGACTGGCACCGCATCTGCCCCCCACCCCAGGGCCCTCCCGACACGAGGCAGAGGCAGCCACCACGCCCGCCAAGCTTGCTCGGGACTCGCCACCTTCCGCTCTCAGCCCCGCCCTGGCAGTGCTCGGGTTTTCAGTCGGACACCCGCGTTAGAGAGGCCGTGGCCCAGTGCGAAGAGCCTGGTGGCTGTGTGACCTGGGGACTTGGCTCAGCCCCGCAGGGTCCCAGGGGTAACCACAGGCTTGGGGACCAGGTGACACTCTGCTGTCCTCACTGCTCTATTCTTAGAAGGCAGGTGGCACTGCAGAGCCCCACACAGGGCCTACCGTCCTCACTGCTCACCAAGCCCTTGTCACCTCTGCCCCCAGAATAGCCCAGCACGGCTCCTGGTACACAGCAGGCGCTCAGTTTGCCTTGAGACACTGGGGAGGACGCCCCAGGCCGTGGTGTGCTGGGAAGCCTTAACGACTGGCTGACTGGCTCTCTGGAGACGCAGCCGGGCTGCGTGCTGGCCGCCCGGTCCCACGGTGGAAAATACGAGGGGAGGCCCCTGCCAGGGAGCTGGGGACAGACGTGCTGGGCTGGCTCTCGACCTGGCCCCAGGGGGCTGCGCCTGGCTCCGGGCTGGGAGAGTGGGCCCTGTCTGCGGGTGCCGGGCATTTGGCGTGCCCGTCCCTGCCGCCACCTGGAAGTGACCTCCCCGTGGGCGCACCCATGAGGACGAGGCTGGGACAGCAAGGCCTGCGCCGAGCCCACTCTCGCGCTGGCAGACACTGGCTGAGCGCCCCCGCGTGCCAGGCCTGTGCTGGCGAGCCCCGAGTCCCGCCTTCCCTGCCACTGCTCGCCCTGTCACCTCCCCAAGCACACCCTGCGGGGTGGCGGCCGCCTCCCTGGGCCCCTAGCTACAGTGATGCTGTGGGCAGCTGGGCCGGGCCCACCCGTCCTGTGTACAAACACACTGCACCCCACCGCTCTATGCAAGTGTGGAAACTGAGGCACAGAGGGGTGTTATTGCCCAAGACCACGGGGCCAGGCTGGGACCACGGCAGGATTCAGGGTGCAGGCTCTGGACCCCTGCCGCACTCCGTGCCGGGCAAGCACCCCCCGACCCTGTTCCCTGGGAGACACCCCTGGCCCGGGGCAGGACGAAGGGGCTCCAGGCTCAGTGCCCCCCACCTGGCTCTGGGCCCGCCCCCACCGTGCCCTCCCACCCCACAGGCTCTGGCAGCTTACAGGAGTTCTTCCGAAAGACCGTGTTGCTCATGAACTTGAAAAAGCGCTCGGCGTAGAAGCTGGGGCGGTGGACGGAGACCGTGTCCTAGAAGACAGCAGGGGCGGCGGGGCAGAGGGTGTGTCGGCAGCCGAGACGGCTCTGGCTCTGCCAGGGCGGCCCCGGACACCTGCTGTGTGCTGGGCGAGGTGGGGGGCCACCTCCGTGTATAAGGGGAAGAGGTGGGTCCATGGAGCAATTGCCTCCTGGAAGGGGACCCAAGGAACAGGTGACAGTGGTTCCCTTGGGGGAGGGAAGCCGGGCGGCAGGGAACAGGGTGGGAGGGAGACTGTTTTCACCATAAACACATTGGTATTGTTGAACCACTTTTTGAACCATGTGAATGGTACAAAGAAACCGGAGGATTTCTCTGAAACAGGGGTTGGCAAAGTCCGGCCCCACGCCTGCTTTGTCAATAAAGTTTTATCGGCACCGCCTTGCCTGGTCCTGCACGTTTCTGCTTTATCCCTGGCTGCTTTTGTGCTCCGAAGGCAGAGCTGAGCACAATCGGAGGCTGGTGTCCCCCAGGCCAGGCCGACCTGAATGCACCCGACCTGGACATAAGGTGAGGGCCCAGCACCTGGGGGCAGTGGGCTCAGAGAACGCCGAGCCCCTACGGCAGACACTCCTTACTGTTCCCAGGATCAGTGACTTTGTTGTCCATGACATGGTTCTCAGCTTCGGCACACCTGACATTCTGGGGCGGATCATTCTTGGGGCTGTGGCCGTCCTGGGCACTGCAGGTGCTGAGCAGTATCCCTGGTCCCCACCCACTCCGTGCCAGGAGCACGCCCAGTGCGACAACCACAGATGTCCCCAGACATGGCTCAGTGTCATGGGGGAGGGGCAGGATCACATGGCTGAGCTCCCCCAGCTCTGACGTAACAGAATCCCTCTGGAAACACGGCCTTCCAGAAGGAAAACACGTTCCCAGTCTCCCCTGGGTAAGGCGCAGCCAGGAGCCAGTGCCTCGTGCCTTCCTCCAGCTGGGGTGGGACGTGGTGGTCAGGCTAGAGGGCAAGGACAAGCCCAGGGGAGTGGAGCAGCGGCAGACCAGGCCGCCCCTCCAGGACCACACAGCTCTCTCGTCTGTGTGGGTAGTGGGACCACCTTTTATTTTTTTTTTTTGAGACAGAGTCTCGTTTTGTTGCCCAGGCTACAGGAGTGCCATGGCATCAGCCTCGCTCACAGCAACCTCAAATTCATGGGCTCAGGCGATCCTCCTGCCTCAGCCTCCCGAGTGGCTGGGACTACAGGCATGCGCCACCATGCCCGGCTAATTTTTTCTATATATTTTTAGTTGTCCAATTAATTTATTTCTATTTTTAGTAGAGACGGGTCTCACTCCTGCTCAGGCTGGTTTCGAACTCCTGACCTTGAGCAATCTGCCTGCCTCGGCCTCCCAGAGTGCTAGGATTACAGGCACGAGCCACCGTGCCTGGCCCAGAAATGTCTATTGAGATCCTTGGCTCATTTTGTAATTGGGTTATTTGTTTTTTTATTATCGAGTTGTAGGAGTTCTTTATATATTTTAGATATGCATCTTTTACTAGATATGTGATTTACAAATATTTTCTCCCATTCCAAAGTTTGTATTTTCAGTTTCTTGCTGGTCCTTTGAAGCACAGAAGTTTTGATGATTTTTAAAATCGGCCTCCCAGAGTGCTAGGATTACAGGCGTGAGCCACCGCGCCCGGCCAGTGGGACCACCTTGACCTTCCCCAAGTCCAGAGTGCCGACTGCTACGGCACGGGCACCTGGCCTCAGAACGAACGAAGGAAGGTTCTCACCCCGTCGTGTACGAGCGCCTTCCAGGTGTGTTCCAGCTTCTTGATGAACCTGCAAACAGAAAGAATTCCCGAACGTTGGCCTACATCAGCCAAGCCCTCCAGTCCAGCGGGTCTCACCAGGGCGACTCTATTCCCCTGGGGACACTGGGCCATGTCTGCAGGTGTCTGGTTGTCAACTCAGGGCGGAGGGCAGCTCCTGGCCTGCAGGGGGTGGAGGCAGTGACGCTGCTCAGCACCTGCAGCGCCCAGGATGGCCCCTCCCCAGAGGACGAGCCGACCACCGTCCACAGTGCCGGGGGAGACCCTGCTCTAGAGGGACTGAGACAGCAGCTGCCGCGCCAGCCAGAACTGGAGCACCCTCGCTCTCTCCTCGAGGCCCAGGCTGGCCCAGCCCTCTCCACTGCCTGGTGCCACCAGCCGGGCCGCTCCTCCAGGAGCTTCCCAGACAGCCCTGTTCCCCGGGCTGGAGGGAAGGTTCGGCACAGCCTGGACCTGGGAGGAGCTCGCGGCTGGCTGCCTGGGACCTGGTGGCCCCTGTCCCCCTCACCCTGAAAGCTACCTAATCCTGCTCCCATGCCCAAGGCAGGACCCTGCAGGGCACACGGCCGACTGTCGGGAGGGAAAGGCGACAAAACGTGACCAGGAGGGCCCGTTCTCATGCTTCAAAAAAGAGAAGCTCCAAAGAAACCGCCAAACAGGGCAGCTTCTCTCCCGCTCACAGCCCCTCCTGCGCCGTGTCTGAAAGGTCCCTAACAAGCACGTGTCACTCTAAGGATAAAAGACTGACACGGGTAGGAGCTCACTGCTGGAGGCTCAGGAACAGCCGTGGCCCTGGCTCTAGGCGGCTACAGGCAGGCTGGGCTGTCTGTTCCTTCCGGGTTTTTCCGGCACGTGTCCATGTCCGAGACGGCACAATTATGAAATCTGGTGTCATGTGACACCGGGTCAAAGACTTCGTGGCCCAAAGTGAGAGTTTCTAGAACCCAGTCCTTGGATTCTCAGGAGGCCTGGGGGCACCCGTGGGGCGGGGGAGCGGCGCCGGGGGAGCGGCGGCGGGGCGTGCGCACCTGTAGGACTGCAGGATGTCGATGATGCCGATGTGCAGCAGCAGCCGCTCCCCGCGCCCGTTCACGGCAGGGATCCCGCCCATCCTGGGGAGAGAGGCCAGGTCAGCAGCCTGCAGAGCGGGAGGCTCGGGGCTCCAGGACGCACCTGCTCCCGAGGGTGGCAGCTCAGCTGGGCCCTTGGAGCAGGCTCCCGGCACCTGGGAGCCTCCATCCTGATGCCCTCCGCGCCGCCCACCTCCCGGGCCAAAGCGGGCCGTGCGATGCTGCCCAGCGCCCCGGCTGGGAGACCCGGCGCACGCCCACGCACGGGCCGTGCACAGACACACAGGCACGCCCCGCGGCCCAGAGCTCTCAGGTGCAGCCTGGGGAGTTAACTGCGGCCCTGCACCGCCGGTTAGTGAGGCCACACGATGCAGCAGCCAGCTGAAGCCAGCGCGGCCCGACACACTAGGCCCAGGCTTGGTGCACGCTGTGCGCTCACACCACGCCGCTGGCTCACCTGCTCCCAGACAGGCCCCACGAAGACCCTACAACGCCAAGAAGGTCTGAGGGGCTGCGCGGGACCCCTGCACTAGCTGTCCCACCCCCTGCCCGCCAGGGCCCCTGGCCAGCCCTTTCTCTGTCCCCATCAAATGATGGCCCAGTGCCACCACACCAGCTCCCGGGGCCAGGGTCAACCTAGGCTCCATGCCCAGCTGCTACGTGCTTAGGACGGCTGCCCCCACCTCGGAGCCTTTGTTTCCTCAGCCGGAAATGGGGGACACCACCTGTCCCCTCCAGGGCCCTCAGGGACTGAACAAGGTAACACAAGCGGAGGCTCCATTCCTTCACGGCTGGTGCACAGTGACCAGGCTCTGCTGTGACCAGGGGACACTCCTGACACTGCTGTACCGTCAATCTTGCCCACCCTGGGGATACCAGCAGTGGCTGGGGGCATCTGCGGTTGTCATGACTGGGGAGGGGGTGGTCCTGGCATGGAGTGGGCGGGGGACGCCGCTCAGCACCCCAGAGAGCCCAGGACGGCCCTGCCCAGAGAATGACCTAGCCCTGACATCCACAGGGCCCAGGGAGAGGCCCTATGAGCGTCTCCCCACCAAACCCCGGGCCCCCGAGCGAGGTGCCAGCATGACCCTTCTTCCTGGCATCCAGCACAGGTGCTCTGGGCAAGCGCTCCCGGTGCCGGCCCCTTCCCCGCTGCCCTCTGAGGGCACACCTGTGGCAGCTGCCTTCCGTCTCTGTGCAGATTCCTTAACCCCACTGCTCTGCAGGTTTTGTCTCTTGCCACAAAGGCTCTACCTTGTCCCCAAATCCTCCACACCTCTCCGCGGCCTTCCTAAGCCTTCTGCCTCGCTCCACATGGCAGCCGCAGCAGAGGGAGGCGACCTGCGCCCTTGTCATGGGCACGGCCGATGGCCTCGACCCACCCACCGACTGGTCTGAAATGCCCCACCGTCACACGCCAAGGCCCGAGGCCACCTGTGTTCAGCCTCCTGACCTGCAGGACGGGCTGGGTGCGGGAGCAGCTGCCCACCCTGCCCCGAGAGCCCGGCACAGATGGGCTGCTGGGCTCTCTGCTGCCCTGTCCATCACGGACGCCCTCGCTGACCCGGCGCCCCCTCACCCGCTCTCACACCTGGCAAGGGGGAGGACAGGGCCGCCCAGGGCTGGAGCCCGGTGGGGCCCAGGAGAGGGGGCCGAACTAGAGGCTCCCCGCCCACCTACGTGTCATCCGACTCAATGGCCTCCCCGCGCGCGGCCCCGCCCTGGATGGACTCCATGGCCGTGGAGTACAGCGCCTTCTGGCCCACCGGCCTCTTCTCGTCCGAGGTGCTCTGGGCGCCCTGGGCCTGGCGCTCGCGCTCCTGCAGGTCGAGGTTGTGCACGCCCAGCAGCAGGCTGTAGTCCATGATCTTGAAGCTCTCCAGCACCTGCAGGAGGGCGGCGCCGTCAGCCCCGTCCCCACACCCCAAACAGGGTGCGCTCGGCCTTGGGTGACCCATCCCACGCCACGCTGGGGCCCGGTTATCCTGAGGGACTGGAGGGGCCGTGATCACCCCAGGGACCAGACTCGGATGCTGGGCCCTGGAGTGCGGCTTCTGACCGGACGCCAGGCCGCCCCTGAGGCTGGGACAGGGACTTTTTGGGACTTTCCAAGGGAGAGCCTGAGCCTACGCTCCCACTACCCCAGGTCCCGAGGGCAAGGACGTGCTCTGGCTGGAGGGGCAGAGCCCAGGCTGTGGACGCCCAGGGCTCAGGGCCAGGCCAGGGGAGCCATGAGGCCCCTGAGTGTCTGGGCAGGGGGTTTGGGTCAAGTTCTCAAAGGGTCTGGCAGCCGGGCAGAACAAAGGACATGGGTAGCCCCAGGCTCTGCCCCTGACCCGCTGGGCCCCTGACCCTAGGCTCTAGCTGCCGGGGCCCTGACGGCCGGGACACCCACTCTCACTGAAGCCTGAGGGCCGGCAGAGAGTCGTCCTGTTTGACGGGAAGGGAAACTGAGGTACAGTGAGCCCAAGTGGCTGGCCGGGGCGCACTGGGCTTGTGACTGCGGCTTCCTGGGGCTGTACTGTGCCCAGATGCCATGCTCGTCACGATGGTGAATGACGTCTGCAGAAACCTAACGACACTCTCGACCTCCCGGGTCTGGGTTTGGAGGCCAGTTTTAGCTTAAAGCTGCAAACTCGCCGTGCGGGGCTACGATGCGGGGCGGCCCGGGGCTGCTCTGGGTGGGGAGGGGACTGCTGTGGGCGGCCCGGGGCTGCTCTGGGTGGGGAGGGGACTGCTGTGGGCGGCCCGGGGCTGCTCTGGG
>VSMD01074829.1:0-20493 GCA_008750895.1 Mirza zaza
TTTCTTTTTGAATCTTAAATTCTGTTAAAATATGATATACATAGAGAAAAGTGAATTGGTGAATATTCGTATTCTAAGTGAACATACCACTTAGATTTTTTTTTAAGTGAGCTATTAGCATCCCAAAAGCGCTCCTTTACTTATTTTGGTCACTACCATCCCCAAGAGTAAATGCTTTCCTGATTTTTAACAGTGTAGATTAGCTTTGCCACAGTTCGTACTTTATATACATGGAATTACACATTATGTAGTCTTTTGTATGTGACCTCTTCCACTCACCATTGTTCTATTTGTATCACACTGTAATTAATATATATTATTTATTATATATGTGCATATCAGTATTTCATAATTTCAGAGTATTTAAGAGCATAAATATGGAGTAAGACCTGGTGAGGAAAAAACTGAGAAGAGAGCTTTCATGAAAGGATTTAAAGGAAATGAGGAAGCTGGCCTAGCAACTTCTAAGCAGGAGCAGTTGAGAGTGGTATTTCTTCTTATCCTGATCTATCACCTGAAGCCAGCAGAGTCTGGGAATGCACAGAGAGGGACTCAGGAATGCTCCAGGGATTGTGGGACTACATCTTGATCTTCTGAATTAACTTTCCTCCTTTCTTCTTTTCATCTGTCTTTGGAATAGCTCAAGGATGTAAGCAGTGAGGGAGAATTGGTAGAAATTAAGACTTAAGCAGCAACCAGGAATGGCTACAAAATTAAGAAATTTGGGAGAAGGAGGTGGAAACATGATTAAATGGATCTGAGAACTCTTTTAAATGGAAGGCAGTTAGAGGCTATCTCAAAACAGAAAACACTTAAAATGTGTCCTGTCTAAACTAAGACATAGTCTGAGTACCAATATTAATGGTGGTTATCTAAATACTTTTTTATATAGTAAAGAAACAGAATAAGGAAAACCTGTGGAAAACCTACTAGCTTTTCTTTAGAAACCTGCCAATTTCATGTCATTCAGTTCCCATAAGTCAAAAGGACTTTTTAACAAAGTTAATATCTTTCCTTTTCTTAAAAATGCTTTTTTATGTATATTCAAATTTGGTCAATGATTGAAAAATACAATCAAGCTTGTTCAAGATTCTTTTGTACATCATCAGAAGTGAGTTATAGGTAAATGTCACTTATTAAAAGGTTTTAATCTTGTCATGTTAGCAAAAGGGAAATTCTGCTTTTTTGTTTAACAATTACTTTTATGTGACAATGGCCTTACATGCTATAGCATTAATTCTGCTATAAATTACACAGCAGGTAGGTGGAATTACATTGCTTGACCAAAGTGTCTAACCTAGCCAGACCCTTGTTTGATGAATAGTTTTTCATTTTGTACTTCAGGACCTTTCAGATAAAATAAAAAACTATGTTCAGAGAGAGAGAGAGAGAGAGAGAGAGAGAGAGACTATGCCATAGCATTTTGTTACATATCATTACAGTGCAATTCTGGCATCCTCACCAAATATTTGCTAACTAAGCCTTGCAGAGATTTGCTCCCTGCAGGGCATGCACGAAAAGCAAAAGGATAGCCTCAAAGCAGTGACACCAAATATCAGACACTCACCTAAATGAATGGGAAATTTGCATGATTTCTGGGTGAGTCAGATGATCTGTTGTTTTCCATATGATCAAAACCATCTTTGGAGATAGTTATTCCTCTATAACTTAGGATAATAAGTGATATTGAATTATCCACTTACTTATCAAGTAATTACTGAGATCCTACTATGTGCTTGGCCTAATGGAACATTCTGGAGACACAAGGATGCCATTCAGGAGTTCACAGATCAGCAGTAACTCTATAAAAGGGAAAATGGAAATACCATGTGGTGAGAGCTCCAAGAGACAGCAACACAGGTGATTAGAAAACTATTTATTGGGTGGGCAACAGACTCAGCCTAGAACAAAAGCAGGGACAGAGAAGTGATGATAGGGAAAATACAATGAAAGGATTATGGGACCACCAATTCTCTAAGTTTGGACTGCTTATGTTTTTTTGTCCTTTCCTAATTACTTCCTGTCCCTGCGTTATCAGTATGCAATTGCCCGATGTAACCAATACAAATTTTCTTGATTATTATTTTAGAGCACCACTACCAAGAACAAAAAAGTTGAAAGATTATCCAGCTAAGCATCCACTGCTAAAAGATGTGTACTTTCTATTCAAATATGTTTAATATATTTTTAATAAGTGAATTTTGTTTTCTGACAGGTATGGGAAATAGCAGCTTGCTTTGTGATTTTGCTTCACTCATGACACTCTAATAATTGCATCCTAACACATAAATGTGAACTTCTCTGAGTGATCTTCAGGTCAGTCTATGCCTTATCCTAATTTTAAGTTTCTACAAGATGAGGAAAAATATGCTTTCAGAGAAACAGAAAGCTGCCTGCATCAAATCCCAGCTCTGTCACTTAACAGAGGTATGATCTTGTGGGAGTAACTTTTCTGGGCTTCAGGTTCTTCATCTGGTACCAAATAGATGGACAATAAGTGCTAACAACAACAACTACAAGGTAAAAATAACTAAGATAAAAAGATTCTATAATCATAAGTAATGTGATAAGCCAAGCTAAAGAGTTGTCCCAAAGGAAGCTTTTGTGCAAAATTTAACTTAATATTTTTAAACTAATCTCCGTGTTCAGAATATACTAAATTCATTGTAGAAATTGAAATTTTTACCATAAAAAGGTTACTTAAGAATTCTCTTTTCACTACAATAAAATTCAACTTTTAAATTAATCGATCTTCATTCAGATTTTGGTCCTTCCACAGATGAGAATCTCAAAGGTGTTAAGTTTAGACTGGTAGTTTAGGGTGGTTTAAAATTGACTTCAAATTTGTGAGAATTTGGAACTCGAACTTCCAGGCAATGCATCGGCTTAACATCTTTACGCAAATGACTGTGCTTAGAGTATGAGAAAGAGCAGGTTTTCTAGAGCTGGCATCCAGATGTTTTTTAAGACAGCTTTAGCTGACTTTGGTAGAAATGCCAGGGGTGGGCTTAGGGACAGGTGGTGGTGCTATAGCACTTGAGCCGCTATTTCAGGCAAATCAGCTTTAAAACACATGAACCGCTTCTGAATTCTAAAGAGTTGAATAATTCCTTTGTGCTCTACTGAGCCAGTTTCACATTTTCTCCATCTCCTTCAGGTATTCAGTTAAGAATTGAATCTTTGATCTTGTAGCTGCATAACTTCTACCCATGTAACGACTACCTTGAGATTGCTGCCTACATTCCTTTCGTCTGTACTATGACTCTGCCTTTGGGTGCCCATTTAGCTGCAATATTTCACTCTTGAGTCATGTTCCCCTTACCCAGTCATCACACTGTAGGTTGCCACCATTAACTGCTGCTTTCCTATGCCTGGTTGTTCTGAATGACATTAACTGGTCATATTGGCAAAGGTGCTTGTGTGTTTGGGGACAGGTAAGTGAAATTTGGATCAATTGCCACAAAGAACCAAGTTCTTATAGAGTTAATATATTTTCAAAACAAAAAGACCTGTGAGATAAAGAGGCAGAACACTGAGACTTTAAAAAGAGTGCCGTCCAATAGAACTTTCTGTGATGATGAAAATATTCTATCTCTCTTCTGTCCAAAACTGTAGACAGTGACCATATGTTGCTATTGAGTACTTAAATTGGAGGTAGTGAGGCCAAAGGTCAGCCTTTAAAATTTTATTTAACTCTAATTATTAATAATTAAATTAAAATAGACACATGAAGTTAGGGGCTACCACATTAGACAGCTTTAAATAATCAAGCAAATAATATTAAAATTTCAGTTTATATTGTCAGCTGAGGATACATCATTAATGAGATGAAATGCCATTGAAATGAGGTGCCACCAAGAAACTAAATCAAATGTGGGCATCAAGAATTCAGCATATGAACAGAATGTAGTGGATCACAGGGTGGTCATGTATTAGGCAACCTTATGCTAAATTAGAAAGTGTAAGAAAAGAAATGAATAAGTGAGCCATTGTACCCAGGTTTTACAAAGACTACTCTGAAATTTTGGAAACAGACTCTGAAGCCAATCTAGAAGGAATTTTCTTCAAAGTTTTGAACTCCTTAAAAATCTTAGGAAACTGCCACTGACGCATGGGACATTCCCTTTTACTGCAGGAATTTAGCCTCTGCCTTCAGAATGGGCAAGTTCAGGGGGTCTTTTATGGGATGAATAGCAGTAAAGCCAAGCATCAGTTGTCAGCAAGTTGTCAGCAGTTGTCAGCATGACACATCATCATCTCCATGTGGACATTTCATATCCAGCACTAAACTCTCTTCCCATGATTACATCAGTTCCTATCTTGACAAAGTAGTTTAAAGCTAAACATGAAACTCCCCTCTGACTTTAGGCAAAGCACTGAAATCTCTGATTCTGGTGAGCGTCCACCACTGTATTGCTTGCTCAGACTTCAAATCTCTGTGCCATCTCTAACTATTTCCACAATGTATCCTATCCCCACTTCCTGCCCCCATCTCTACTTGTCCAAAGATGTTTCGTCCTAGGCCTAAGTTTACATAATTTAGGAGTCAAGATAATCTGGGACTGAATCCCAGTTGTTCCACTTACTTTTGGCATGACTTTAAGATACTTAATATCTTTAAGACCCTCATTTACTCAACACTAAATGGGAGTCTAATAGTATCTGCCTCAAGATATGATATAAGTAAAAGCATCTATATTGGCATAAAGCTTGACAATTAGCAGCAATAAAACTAATATTGGTTCCTCTTCCCTTTCTTTTATTTTTCAATCTTCACTTTCTATTAAATTCTTTCATTCTGTGCTCTGGCTTAAATGCTATATAGTTCCCCAAATCCATATTCTCATCCCTCTCTTCCAAATTTGTACATTCATTTGTTGACCTGATATTGCCATGTAGATGTCCAAAAGGTATCTTGAACCCTTACCTCAAACCTACTCTTCCCTCAAACTTCCACATGTCAATAAGTATTCATTTAGTTTTCAGGTCAAAAATGTAAAATTCACTCAGAATTCTCTCTTCTTATATTTCAATTTCAGTTCCTCTCAATTCCATTCATCTAGACTTTCAAAGCATTACCTATATCCAGCCACTTCTCTCCACCATTACTGCTAACCATCTATCACAAACTTGGACCTTGGTCACAGATCCTTAATATATTCCCCTGCTTCTCCTCTCGCCCATTCCAGTTCATTCTCCCCACAGCAGCCCAGATGATCTTTGGAAAACATAAGTCAGCCCAAGTCACTCTACTGCTTTTCTATTATATTTGAAATGAACACTTTACCCTGAGCTGCCAAACTCCATACATTCTGACCTTGACTACAACTCCAACTTTACCTCCTACCATTCTCTGCTTCACTCTCTCTTGTGCAGTCTCATGGCTCTTCTCCTGTTTCTTCCAGCAGATCAAACCCTTTCATTACAATACCCTTCATCAAGAGCATTGGCTTATCCATCACTTCACTCAGGCCACCATCAGAGTGCCGTATTCCCACAGAGAAATGTTGCTTAGGACCACGCTCTTTCCTCTATTCTGATTTATTTTCCTATCACTACCTGGCATTATCATATACATTGGTTCTTTTGTTTATTTTCTACTTCCCATGTTAGGATGTAAGAGCAGGGAATTTTATGTTTTGTCCATTTTGTTATTTCAACAATTAACCTGCGCCTGGCCCTAACCAGTGGGTTGGGTCTGCTACTGGTATATTGAGATATTCATGCCCACAACTGTTGGGCTTTGAGGGTCAGGGACCAGAAGCTCCTAGAATGGCTGCTTCTGGCAAAAGCTGCCCTATCCGTTTTTCTAGTGTACCATAAGCAGACTATTATTTTATGTATATGATATAGCATGAGAAAGTTGAGAAGGACTAGTTTGTATCATAGCAATGCCCAATTTAGAAACCTCACAGACTTCTTGTTGCCCAGATTATAATCCACTTTGCCTAGAGTGATATCCAAGGCTCTCTACCATCTAACCCAATATTGTTTCATCTCCCACCCAAATAATTTCCTGCTAGGCCACAAATACATCCTTCTCCTTCTGGACTTTGACTAATTCTGTGCCTGAACATCAACCATACCAGGCTTTAGGTGTTTAAATTTTTGTCCATCCTTCTGATAACATTCAGCGGAAATCAAGCAGGTGGGAGGGGGAGGAGGGGATGGGTAAATCCACACCTAACGGGTACAATACACACTATCTGGAGGATGAGCACACTTTAATTCAAACAGTACAAAAGCAATTTATGTAACCAAAATGTTTGTTCCCCCATAATATTCTAAAATAATATATATATAAATAAAAATTTAAAAAATAAATGTATGATGCATGAGTCAGTAAAAAAATTATTTTTTAAAAGCTGATGGCCATATATAACCATCTGTATGAAATTTCTTGTGTTGATACTGACCAACTGTTCGGCTCATTGTACATAGTAAACATCTGTGGGTGGCATAGAAACCACTGCTTTTGTCCTTCCAGCATTCTTTTCTCCTTCTGGTAAAAGTACCTTGATTTTCCCTTAGAGGCAAGGTTCTTAAACAGAATACAATAGAATCTCCTGCATAGCGTACCCAAACACAGTTTGCTTGGCCCTACCGTCAGAGTTTTGGATTCAGTAGGTCTGTGCTGAGGTCAGAGAATTTGCATTTCTAGCAAGGGATCCCAAGTGATATTGATGCTGGTGGCCTGAAAACCACTGCTTGAGGAAAACTGCCCTTCCCTGTTGCAGGCCACTTTAGAGAAACTGTCAATAACATGACCTGTCCTCCACTAACCAAGGGTGTGGCAAGGGTTGGTGACCCAACCTGAGGTTATCTGATACTCTCAGAAATGTTAACATTGAGCCCAACAGCCCAAGGAAGATCCAGCCAGATAATGTGGCCCTTGTCTGGAGGAGGATGATCCTGTCCGCTTGTTTCTGGTTTCAGGGCTTCATTTCAAAGTGTAGTCCATGGCCTAGCAAAATCACCTCCTCTGAGAACTTGGTGGAAATGCAAAATCTCAGGATGCACTTCAGACCTTCTGAATTAGAATCTGTATTTCAGGAAAAAAAAAATTTATGAACATTAAAATGGAAAAGACCGCCCTGGAGGCCAGGCTGTTCAGTGTTCCACTGATTCCAACACTCGTCCCTTTTCCTCTCAGTATATTTTATTTTTCACTGAATTGCTTAAAATGGCTTTATGCAGCTGGAGACCAAAAAACCCTAACTAGTATGGTACTGAATACATGATGGGAATTTGTGAGTGTGTAATTTGTGTAACAACTCTGGTGTGTGCTTTGCAAAGACGGATGAGGAGAATAAGCCAAAGGGGAACTGAGAACTTTCCAGTTATTCAACCTGTAAGTGATGGACCAGAGATGGAAGCCCAGGTGGACTGACCCCAGAGACCTGCTCAGGACTCTGCACTGTATACACCACTCACTCCCTATGTTAGCTGCTGTCATTATGAGAAATTAAGGAGCATGGAGGATCATAAAGCTGGCAGGGGCTTTCCAGATCATCCAGCAACACTATCTCAAGTGGAGAAGAGGAAGCAGAGGTCTCCAGGCGGGGACACACCCAACCTCACAACCAACTAGCCCACAAGAATGCTCATCTCATGATGGCCAATAGCACCTTTTGCCTGGGCCTTACAAAGTACCCTTGATTAGCAAGAGACAAAACCAAGTGGAGGTCTTTGGAGTCATTCATCTTTGATGTGAAATTGATATTTATCAATAACCTATAGAACCTGGGCTTCTAATCCTTCAATCTTCACATTCATTGACTTGATATTTCCCTGACCAATGCAGAAATGAGAAAGGAAAGAAAGGAACATTTTAGAATGTTAATGCAATAGTGAAAAAGATCATTTCCTCCTAAAGCTTGTACCAGCTGCAGATGAAGATGCTACACACAAAACCATGCTTAAATCTGTAGTTCTGTCATTCTATTGCTAATCAATATACCCATTCATGGTCCTTTTTATCTTAGATCATTCTTTTTTACTGGCATTACTAGATTAACATTATTAACACTCCAGTTTAATAGCCTTCACTCTAATTATTGAATGCAATTTTTATGTAAGGTAATTCTCAACTTTTAAAGCATTGCTATCTTTGCTAAATGGCAGGGATTTCTTTCTACACCTGGTGCTTTCTTGGAATATGATCCACACTTTTTAAATATGTGCTGTTCAAGTGCTTTTGTGCACCATTTTTTACAAAGGTCTGAGGTGTTACTTTTATAAGTTTAGGTCTATACAAATAGGAGACAAGAATATGCTGGTGGAAAGCCCAAAGTTTTCTAAATGTAGATGAGCACAGATTAAGAAAGCAGTAATTAATTTCCTTTGACCTCAAGCTGAAATTCCTTTCTAAAGCTGTCATAAAGAGAAAGAGGCCAGAGAGGAGAAGTGCGACTGTGTAACAATGCAATTAAACCCTTGTAATGAGGTCGGGCCTTGGACTTGTTGCAACTGATATCATTATAGCAATGAGAAGGCACTATATGGATGGTGGGATTTTTTTTTTTAATTCATGCTCTTTTTTTTTAACTCTTTAACACCAGATATTTACTTCTTTGTAAGGGAAATTTATAGGCATTATATACATATGTAGAAAAACGCAAATTACACTTATTTTTTAAGAAATATTCAATTGGCTCAGGTAGGTGATCTTTTGTGTGCATAGCAGGAAAGTATCAATAACCATAGCAGAAAGAGCTCAGGATTCAGAGTCAAGACAGTTAATTTGCACCATGGCTCTTAATTTACAGGTGTCTCCAATGAGCTGAGGCCAAGTGCTAGGTTGTAGGGCTTTGGTCTTGAGTCTCCTACTAAATAACTGTGTGACCTGAGGCAGGTCCCTGAATGTCTCTGAACCTCACCTCTCTCATTTCAAGTGAAAAGGATGCCATTTACTGTTTTGTTTTGTTTTTTTCCTTTATGGTCTATCTCATAATTGATGGGATCAATTTGTTATAAGTTTGAAGACTATTATGCATATGTCAGTATTGTTCTCTCTACAAATATTTATATCTATTTGAGGCCACGTGTATATGTCTAAGACTTCTAGTAGTTCCAATAGGCCTTACATGACTGTGATTAAGAGCATAAACTCTAAAGTCAGATTCCCATGGTTTAAAAACTGCTTTGTCATTAAGCAGTGTGAGATAAGCAAGTTACTCAATCTTTCTATGCTTCAGTTTTCTTATTGATAAAGTGGGCACACTAATAGTGTTTATTTCATACGGTTTTCATGAAGATTCAAAGACTTAATGGATGAAAAATGCTTTGGAGAGAGTTTGGCCATATAGAATGGTTAGCTCATTATTATTTATCTAAACTGTTCTATTCTTAGAGAATCTGAGAGTGACAAGTTCCACCGAACTTCCCAGAGAAAGTGACACAAGGAAAACAATCCTTTAGATTAGAAATAAAAATGCTTTGATGTCTACCTTGTGTAATCTAATTGCAAACCTCTCTGTTGGCTATAAAAACAGAACTGCCAACATTTTAAATTGCATGTGGGCTTACCCAGAAGGAAAATGTATGAATAGAATAATTTTATTGACATTCTATAAATCAATAAATGTTATGACTTACCATAACACACAGAGTCAGGAAACATAAATGAGTAAATAATAATAAACATGATGGCACACCTTCCAATAATACTCATCTTCTCTCACTGCTTACTGCTCACTCAGTGGGTTTCCAGATTTGTTGACATCCTCATTTATGAACGATTTATGAAGGACGTGAAGGAGCTTATAAACCAAAAAAAGAAAAAACTGAAAAATGTTTGAGCAGAACAAAAATATATGAAGAAAACAGACATATCCTAAGCACCTAAGGTGACTTGATTACTCTGGTAGAATAGAAGAGTGGCCTCAGTGCTTCCTGGTAGCCATGAAGTGAGAAAAAAATAATAATAAAGAAATCTTAGGTTGTATGATTCTCGCATCTGATGAAAGGAAACGTGTAATTCCCTCCATTTCATCAGTCACTTTTTAGAAAGTATTTATTGCGTGTTTATCACACTGTATACTGTGCTTGCTACAAAGGATATAAAGAATGAAGTTTAGTTTATTCCTGCAAGAAGCTTGCAGTCTGCAGGCAAACACATTCATGGCTCTGAATTCTATTAATAGCATGAATTGATTACAGGGATCTGTACAAGAAGAATAAAATTATGGATAGATTCTTCAAAACAAGATTTCTCAAATGACATGAAGTTTTATTCAAATGTTAATTAATTTTAGATTGCCTTTCTGAAACAGCTGTTGTTATAACACTAAATCTTAACTCCATAAAAACCATTCTACAATGAGCTAAGATAATGCAGGAATCAATCAGGGTGCAACCAGGAAAACAGAATGATGATTTAAAAACAGAAATAATAGAGGAGACTGGTTCACAAGCTATGGAAAACCCTAGAAGACCAACCAGAAATGGGGAAGCAGCCCTGGCATTAGCAAAAACAGGAAGCCATTGTTGCTCCAGCTCTGGAGAGAGAGAGAAGGAGGGAGTAAGTGGTCACTTCAGAGAAGCTGGAGCCACAGAAGAATAACAGCTGCTCCTGGAGCTATCACTCAAAGCAGAGAAGGAGGGAGAGAAATACTATTGCTCCTTTCTTTCTCCTCCAATCTCCCGCTGCTGCCTCCCATTGGCTGAACACCTCTAGAAGTCATCCAACAAGAGAACCAATAAAATGCAGCCTGAGATACAGAACTGAGTGGGGAGAAGGAGAGAGAAATAACCCTGGACCACTTGGTGCTGGGAATGACATGTCCCTACTTTATGATCATCTGCCACAGAAAAAGCTTAGATAACCAAGGTGCTCAATATCAAATGAATCCATGTGGCTTTGTGAGTGTAGCCGATGTATGGCAGAGACTTTGTCATTTGAAGAATTTTCTTATCAATTAAAGAGGGATTTTATATTTTTGGTATCACACCTAGAAGTATAGGGTAACCTATTGTGAGAATTTAGAATGCAGGCTGATATTGTCACCCAGGCACAAACTAGTTCTCTTCCACATAGAGTTTGGCCATTTTGTTTCTCCAAGGCATTTTTATTCCAATCAAGTATTTGAACAAATAGTAAGTTGGGATCCCAAGGTTCTGCATTATATATGGAGGAGAAGATGTTGGCCTGAGAAAATTTGATAGTAGGTATTTCTAATGTACCTCATTAGCCGCTGATTAATTTCACAAGTTCTACTGTGCTTCTGCGTCATGCTAGATCTTGACAACATAGCAGAGGGCAGCAACAGACATAGTCCTTGCCCCTATAGAGATTTTGGCAAAGAAAAAGTGATGGACTTTAAACAAATAATCACACATATTAAGTAAATAAATATAAAATGTGATTAGAACCATGGATAAAAGTATGCTATGAGAATTATAACAAAAGAATAGAATTAGACAGTGAATCAAAAGAACCTTTGTATTTAGCTGAGTGAATCCCAATCTCCAATTTGTGAATCATTGAACCATATAACAATACTAAGGAAAAATTTTGAAAACCAGGAAAATCACCAATGAACACATTTGTCTGACACAGTCATTTGCATGTTTAATGATTTCCCACCCTCAATTGTTTTGAAGAAAATATTATTTCATATGGGAAATCTCAGCTCATTTCAGAAATGATTTAATGTTCATATACTTGCAATCATATTGAACACACAATGTTATAATTCCAATTTTAACTAAATATCATTGTGTATATATATATCCATATATCTTCATACTCTGTACAATCATAGCTTTTAATTAATTCATTCAGCACACATTCCCTGAGGCCCTAGCATGTGCCAGGCCCTGGGCTCAATTCTGGCTCTAAGGCAAATGAAAAGTCAGGCTTAGTTTTGCCCTTAAGGAGGAGCTCACACTCTGGTTGATGCAAAAAAACTTCAGTGAATTTCTGGCTCATAGTAATTTTCTATTTCTCTATTAAGTTGTTTTCAATTATGTGTCAATGCAAAGAGCTTTCCCCTTCTAACTTCTGTCTCCATTCAGGAGAAATTCTTAAGAGAGAGGCTATTGCATCCAGAGATATTAACAATTTTATAATTCTTAATTATTAGTACAATTTACAAGGTTACCACTAATATATAGGAGCCTACCATCAATAATTCCAGAGCTGGTTTTCTTTCGATTAGCATTATATTTCACATATATAATCTCATCATTGATTTAAATTGAGTTAATACATTGTATTAGGAATGTGTCTTAGTCCATTTTGTGCTGCTATGATAGAATACCTGAGACTGGATAATGTATAATGAGCAGAAATGTATTTGGCTCACAGTTGTGGAGGCTGGGAGGTCCAAGAGCATGGCACCAGCATCTGGCAAGGACTTCATGCTGTGTTATACCATAGTGAAAGGCAGAGGGCAAGAGAGGGTGAGAGAAAGAGAGCAAGAGAGGGCCAAACTTGCTTTTAAAACAAAGCCACTCTCAGGGTAACTAACCCACTTCCATGATGATGACATTAATCAATTCATGAGGGCAGAGCCCTCATGACCAAATCACCTCTCATTTAGTCCCACTTCTCAACACTTTCTCATTGGAGATTAAGTTTCAGTTTCCAACAAATGAACTTCAGGGGACACATTCAAACCACAGCAGAGTTTGTTTTTCTATTTATTATTTGTTTCCCCTCTTAGAGTCTATGTGAGTCTGTGTCTTTCTTATATATTGTTTTATCCCTAACACCTCACTAGTGAGCTTGGAACACAGTAGGTGCACAATAAATTGTTCAGTGAATTAATGAGGATAACTCTCTGGACCAGTGGTTCTCAACCTCTGCCACCCAGTACAATCACCTGAAGAATTTTTCAAAATCCTGACACCCAGGCCACAGCCTAGATCAGCTAGATTGGAATCTAAGGGGGTATGATCCAGATGTCAGTCTTTTTTAATCCCATGTGATTCCAGTGTACAGTCAAGGCTGAGAACCTCTGCCCTAGAGCCTAACTATTCAACATGTGGTTGAGAGACCTGCAGCGTCAGCCTCCTGAGGAAGCTGGATAGAAATGGCAGAATCTCAGGCTTCACCCAGACCTAATGCATCTGAATCTGCATTTAGCAAAATCTTCAGGTGAAACCTAAAAGTTTGAGAAGCACTGCACCATGTGACTTTTCCAACAATTTTAAACCAACACATCTAGCTGCAGCTTGATACTAAAACCACATCATTGCGTGAAAGAGATTTGTCTTCTAAGTGAGCAAGAAAACTACAAGTTAACAATTCTTCAACAAAGGTTTTCTTTGCCAGTCTATTACATGTGTCTAAGTCCCCACCCTTTCTGGGAAGGGGAGAAAGGGCAAGGCAGTGATCCCCAAGCTGGGAGAGCTAGAGTAGGAAGTTGCCACCTGCAGCAATTGTGGACACTGGATACCAGGGAAGGGTCAGAGCTGATAATTGCGATGCATAGCTAAGGTCCAAAACCATCTGGGAGATGGACATGCTTATAGCTCTGACTTGGGTGGTGCAAAGGCAATATTAATATGTAACCCAAACGTTTGTACTGATGTAATATTCTGAAATTAAAAAAAAGAAACTTCCAAATCCTAAAAAATGGGAACCTCTCTTTACTTACACGACAACTACAGAACAATTCCCACTTTGAAGAGATACTTTGGAATATTTACTGTTAATTTAGCAAGCCCTTAGCAAATAGTCTCAGGAGTAGACATCCACTTCTTAATCTCTTTTCCATCTCAGACTGAAATGTAAGGTGCTGTCAAGCCAGGACCACATTTATTATTAATATCTAGCACTCCTCTGTGAAAGGTTTCTTTTACATTGCAAATGTTCAGAGTCCTCCTTAGATCTTCCTCAGTTGACCCTTTTCCTTAAAACAAGCCATCAGGCTTAACACCATGATTAATATTCAGGGAAGTAATGAATGGTGCTGGGATGTAAATGGACAAGGAAAGTACCTTCTATTTTGTAAAATAATTATCCAGCCTAATAATTATTTCCATGACTCTTTTTGATTGATTGAGAAAGGGCAAATAGAAGCTGAGAATTGTCTTTTCAGATCTAAATTCAAGTAGCAGAGACCAAAAACAAGGTCTCCCTTTAAGTGGAAATGGCAATAGGCCATTCTATTTTGATGTGGTCAGAGGCTAGTTTACACACATTTGTTTGCACTTTCAGCTTTTGTTCACTGGTAAAGAATTACAACTTGCTGGGGGCCAAGGTAGAGCCCCCTACTTCCAACTTGTAATTCCAACAGCCAATGTATATTGTAAATTTGAAAATAAGACCTTTCTCCCCTCACTGCACTGTCCTGGTAGATACAGTGAGAAGAATTTCAGGGAGGAAAAGAAGGTATTTTTTGTTTGTTTGTTTTTGTTGTTTTTCAATTAGCTATAGATTTTTCATACCTTCATATTTAGGCTGCTGGAAAAATGCAAAACAGTAGTATTAAAATGTTGTTTTACTAAACTTGGATTGAGTGTGCCCACATTGCTTTTCCTTTGTCACCCTTACTTAGAGCTACTTGGTTTGTTTCACTTTTAATTTCTGTAAGAAACTGAAACTAGAATTTCTTAGGAAATGAGAATTGAATATGATTATGGATATCATACAGTATCCTTGGATAAGTTCTTTACTGTGTCAAGAATAGCTCATCAAACCTTTGATAATAGGTAAGATTACTAATGACGTTGTCATTTCTGTCCTTCCTGATGACTTAGTGGTTCGCTCCTTTTTACCTGTTGCACCTGAGGCAAACCTGGGTAATACCTAAGAATAACAAAACGTGGACTACTTATATGTGTGCACAATAAAGCTACTTTCCATTTGCTGACAGAATGAATCCTGGAGGATCTCATTTCTAGGACACGATGGAACAGAGAGTATAAAGTACCAAAAATATGTAGTCAATCCACTTGATGTATTCATGGGACTGCGAAGCCCTAAGACTTGCTTTAAAAGAATTTTGAAAGACAGATACGCAAAGTAAAAGTATTGCCCCGAATTCTCAAGGAGGAGCACAGACAACATAGGTTCCCATCACCTAAGAGGGCTGTGACAGTGGCATCCTCCTGGTAGCCTGGATTCAGAGAGCACAAAGAGGAAGAAGAGATGACTCAAACAGAGGTTGAAGAGACAGGGGTGCTTATTTGCAACTCTTTATATGGTTCCAGAAAACACAATGGTAGTATCTGGGGCCAATGTGGTTAAACTCAGTGCTTGCTCTTAAATCACTGCTTGTTGAAATCTCCTAGGCCTGTTTCAGATACCACCTTCTCCAAAGGCCTTTCCCATAGTCTCCAGTTGGGATCATTCAAGTCTTCCTTTACAACTCTGTTTTTTCATTGTATTTTCCCAACTTGCATTATAATTTTATAACACTTCTGTCATTGCATCTTATGGGGTAGGCATTACACCATATTATCATACCATAGCCCACATCTACTGAGCATCAATCACGTGCCAGATAATACAACAGAAACTGAGGATAGAATGGTGAACAAGACTGAGATGGTCTGTGCTCTTGGAAAGCTTATAATCTATTAGGAGAAGCAGACAAAAAATAAGTAAGCAAACCAATAAATAAATTACCAATTAGCTCCAGCTGGTATAACAAGCAGTGTTTTAACAGATATCAATAACTATTCATAAAATATTAATGGATATAACTTATCTATTTATATGTTTCATTGGAAACACAATTAATGAACCCATTTTTATACACAATATTTAATAAGGACAGTGATCATATGCTCAAGATCTTCCTGGCGACTTAATCTCAGCCCCAGTGAAGCAAACACCATTTCTAGATTGCGCTATACTTTCCTGTGGGTTTCTTGTTGCTTAGCTTGTATTCAGCTGTGAGCAGCTCTCATAATGGAAGAGGGGGCTTCAACAGCAGGTTGAGTGAAACCTCTCCATCAGAACAGCAGTTGGTGTATTATTTGATGGGTTTAACTCTTGCCCCCAATATCTTGCAGTGCTCCTGGCTGTAATTCATATTTCCTATGTCTTGCTTGTTCATGTTGATTTCACCCTGTTCATTATTCGAATCCAGTACTTTCACTTCATTATTCCAACAGTGTTTTCCTCCCCTTCTCATTTCCAATTGTTTTTTTTTTTTTCTCTTTTTTTCAATATTCTTCATCCATTTTCATCTAGGAATTTCATTTCCATCTCAGAGTCTATTTGAACTCTACTCTAACGTTTCATTAGCATTTCTTCCCTGGTTTTTCTGAGTTCTCCTATATGATTCAGGCATTCTAAACTTTTAAAACTCTTAAGTTGATAGGTGTTTGCAATACATGAAATCCTTCAATTAAGAAAATTAATGCTCATAAATGCAGATAATATAGTCATGCTTTGCACTGGATACAAAATAGATACTTCTTCCATGTCACCTGAAGTTTAATTTTCAAATACTAAGTAAATAAATGCTGTTAAATGCATATCATTTATGTAAATAATCACTCCCTTCTTGCCTGTCTCTGAGTTAATGTCAACACTTAGAAATTACCATAACTGGTTTCTCTAGATCATTAGATGCTATGCATCCATTGGCTGGGCAGTGATTCTCAACTCTGGCAGTACATTAGAGTCATCTAATTAAAAACCACAAACACCCATTTTCCACTCTAGAGAAATCAAAAAGGAATATCTTTGTGTGGGTCTTTGGCAATGATATTTTGTAAAAGTTCCCCAGGTAATCCTAATATGCAGACAGGAATAAAAACTCCAAAAAGGGAATGAGGGGAAGGAGGTAAATCTTGGAGAAGCACATAGAAGTGTTTTTAATATATAGCACATGAAAAGTTCTAGGAAGGAAAAAAAAAGACAGTGAGATGGGCTGTCACAGGTGTATCAGCCCTGACTTTTTACTTTCTGTCTTTTCTGATGTTTTGGCACCTGGAGCCTTGCTGTTCCTGGAGAGACTGCCCTTCCCAGGGTTAGCCAAATTGTAGAATGAGTGAAGGACTCACCTGCAAGTACACCTGTTATGTGCAAATCAACCCATCCAAAGCCCACAGCCCGCAACTACCTCCTTTATCCAATTCTTACACTCCAGGCCAATATCCACCTGCCCTAATCACCCAGGGCTGGGTACCAACAACGCCTCATGCCCCAGAGGCCTGAAATGATTTAAACTAGCCAAACCTATGCCTGCTTACCCTGCCTTGCCTGGCTTTTCCAGTGAAAACCACAATAATGGTTTTGCCCACGTTTTCTCTCCATTCCTTTTGCCTCCTGATCAAACCTGGTGCCTCTCCCAGCAGCCTGGCCTGGAGTGCTATCTCTCTTGTTCCTAGGGGTCTGTGAGTAGAAAAAAACTTCTTCCTCCATGACAATCATTTCTGTGTCTGTGTGTTCTACCATAGCTGATAAAAATAAGTCTCCGGTTCTTTTTTAAATAATAGAGAAGGCTTTTCGGAAAAGGTGATATTTGCACTGACGCTTGAAGACTATGGGGGAAACAACTTTGAAAGGGAAGGAACAACAGGGTCCAGAAAGAAAAATACCTACTAGCCCATACTCTGGAAATGGGCATGAACCCAGATGAACTGAAGCAATAGGAAGGAGAGTAGCAATGAACTTGGACATGAAGCTCAATCACTGGGGTAAGGTGTGACCTTATCCAGGACTGGTATGGGAGGGTCATTCCTGACAAATGGTTTCATAGTAGTTTTCTCTTATTTGAAAAACAGTTGCTGATTCCTTTTTCTAAACAAAGCTCAGAGCTCAATGCCACAAGAAAACAAATAAAAATGGCATGGTCTGTCTTTCTTCCTAAGTTGTTACATCTAGCAACAGTGACTGATCAGCAATTAAATGTAATTTAAGGAGTGAGGCTAAATTTATTGATTAGAAATTATGAGCTTTAAAATTTTATTTGAGAACATAGAGGTTTTCGTGTGCAAACGCTACATTTGCAATCTTATCCATATTGTTCTAATCTTCGAAACTGTGTCCATTTTTGCCTACTTGATGGGTTAAAGCTTTCCAGTACAATTCTTCTTCTCCTTGTATTTTACAAAGGTTTTATGTCTTTTCTTCCTCAATAAAATGTTATCCTGCTATGAAAGTTATATTATTTTATTTTCATTGTGGTTTTGCCTGTTTTCATGGCCTTCTCTCTTCTCTCTCCCTAGCCCCTCCCAAGAGTTGCACTTTGATATTAAAATTATAAGCCTTGTTCTTTCCTTTGTATTTGTCAGATATATTTTTGATGCCCCCTCTTCTTTTCTGTTATTTGTGTGCTTCCTGTAGATAGCTCAGAGTTGAATTTCACTTTTCATCTCATCTGAGGCCTTTTTGTATAATAAGTTATAATCTATTTACAAGTAGAGTGTTACAACCAATATGTCTGGTCTTATTTCCATCAATACATGTGGCTCACCGATCACTTGGGACCCTCTTCCCATTAACGTACCACTGCAGGCTCCCAGGGTAAAATTGCAGGATGCTCCTCCATTTGGGTTTCACTTTCAGAAGAGAGGAATGAACAGGACAGGGTAAAATTGGAATCAGGTAAAGGTAATATTTGGAACCAGCCTGTCCTTCTCTGAGGCCCTCTGCCATTTCGCAGGGGGGAGTCCTCACTTCCTCTGCCCCTCTGATTGTTGTGGCTGCCCTGTGTCCCTGCCCCCAGGCCTGCCAACTCCCTCTCCCACACGCTGCATCAAAACTCACTCTTGCTCTGCACTGATCTTGAAAGAAAGTAAATTCTCACTGATGGATCAATATGCCTGCAGTGCCCACTTAACCCTTCTAGGTATCAGGGTGTTGGCTTAGCAGAGTATTCCAGGTGGTATGGGACAGTTATTTTCGGTCCAAAGTCCCTTCTGCTGGAAAGAGAGAAAGCTGGGAGCAACAATCTTGGGGACTCAAAGATTCCTCCAAAAGACATTAGAAAATCTAAGTTTATACCCCAGTCCCCCATTCTTGGCCTTGAAGGACAAGAAAATGCTTTCTTGTTTTTCAATCCCACAAACGCTTTCTCATAGGGCATCTGGCTGTTCTCTTCTCAAAGGAGGTTGAAAGAACCCCCACATTTGCCACTTTCAGCCCTGGGCAGGCCCTGTGACCACTGCTCCCACCCCAGGGGTCTAGCTTGAGCAAACATTTGTGCACTTGCAACTGGACTCCCCCAGTAACTGAAACCTCAGGGTGCTGGGCTTATTCCTTGTTGAGCTTGTCACACGAATGCCACTATGGGCTGCAGCCTCTGGGCTTACCCAGCTTTGGGTTCAAATCCACGTCGTGCCATTTATGACCTCTGTGACCTCGGACAGTTAATAACTATGCTTCCTTATCCATAAGATTAAAATAAATTGTGTCCCCTGTGGTGTTGTTTTGAGGTAAAATGAAAGAATTTAGGCAAAGGGACAAGGCTTCTGCCTGACTCAAGGTTGGCTATGATTACAGTTATAATCATTATAACTCAATGGTCTTTAATTTTCTGTAGCGGCTGTTTTAGTCTGTTTTGTGTTGCCGTAAAGGAATACCTGAGGCTAGGTATAAAGAAAAGAGTTATTTGACTCATGGTTCTACAGCCTGTACAAGAAGCACGGCACCAGAAGCTGGTTCTGGTGAGGGCTCAGGCTGCTTCCAATCAAGGCAGGAGGCCTCAGGGAGCCAGTATGTTCATGTGAGAGGAGAAGCAAGGGGCGGGGAAGTGCCAGGCTCTTTTTAACTACCAGCTCTCTTGGGAACTAATAGAGTAAGAACTCACTCGCCATCACCAACACCGCCCCCACCAAGAAGGGTATTAATCTATTCATGAGAGATCCACCCCCTTGACCCAAAGGCTACCTGCAATATTAGGATCGAAGTTCAGCATGAGGTTTGTTGAGGGAACAAGCATCCAAACACCATATCAAATGACCCACCTGACCATGTATCTAAATGAACTTCAAAGAACAGAAACCTAAATGAACATTGATTTTCATTTTTAAAATGAAGCCTATTTAATTAAAAATATTTGAAAGTGCTGAGTATTGTATCATATTGCAGAGTACCACAGATTCAAGAGAATCAACTAAGAAATAGCAAAACAGTATTGAGTAGGGATTACTTTTACTTCATTGTTTGAAAATTTGTTTTTAAAATCTGGCAAGAAAAAAGGAGGGGGGAATATTTCAGTGAGTTTTAAGCAGTTTAAGAACATGACAAAAGAATCCAGTATATGTGAGGTTCTGGGAGACTCCACTACGGCAAGACAGAGAGCATTTGAAAGAACAGGAAATTCCCAGGAACTTCAACCTGGAGTAGGATAAATGCTCAGAGAATTGCTGAAGCTGGAGGAGGGGCAGGGGTGGCCTGATGGCCCTACAAAGTCACCAGTAAAAGGAGAAGCATGATTCCCATTGGACAGTCTGAAGTGTCACCAGCATGACAGATTTTTCCCCACAAAATGGTAGGGGTGTAGATACATTTCTTTTTGTATAGCTCAATTAAAGCAGTTCTTCCCAATCTAAACCTTTCATTAAAACAAACCTATGTATTGG